>JAFVLL020026958.1:10830-30509 GCA_021397915.2 Tor tambroides | reverse complement strand
TCCTTTTTTTTTTTTTTTTTTTTTTTTTTTAGGGTAGACGGTTCTTTTTTTAAAGCTGCATTTGTATGATTTGAAGACTTGTGCAATAAGTTTGACTGTAAGTTTCAGTTTGGTTGATTCTCTCTGTTTTTCCTGAATTATTTCATTTGTGTTCCTATTTTTCTCTGTTTTAAGGTAAGATGAAATTACCCTTTAACTATCTGCACAGCACATGTACGATATAAAGACACAGGCTCATAGTATGCTGATTGTTTACTATGTTATTTGTTTGTTTGTTTTTGTAACTTAATACTGTATTTTCGGGGAAACTGACTAATTAGAACCACGCTTCATATTGTAAATAATCATTGTTGGAAAAAAAAGGCTATAAATCTCTGTCATAGGGCACTTTGAGGCAGTTAATACATTTTAAGACAGCTAATAAAGTTTTATTTACACTACATTGAAATCTTCTTCTCTCTGCATTCAGAAGCTCTTGTAACACTGCTGTATGTTGCAGTTGTCAGGTAAGACTGGTGAAGCATCAATCTAATTCTCACTACACTGTTGGCCAAATAATGTACAAGTGTGCAAAGATTTTGTGCAAGGGATATTGTGGTACTGAATGATTACCACAGTCATCTACCATGATTTTTATGGACCTCCAAAAAACAAAAGCATTAAACATTAAACATTTTACTAGTAACTAGTTACAGTAATATTACTTTTTGCCATAACTAGTAGTGTAACTAAATACTCATAAGATTTCAGTAATAATATTACAGTCACCATCCATAAAACAGCTTGTTACTTTTGATACCTCAACCCCTACTGATTTGAAATCCAACCATCCATAAGCTATGCTGTTACAACTTCAATGGGGTGTGAAGAAAAATTAATGTAACTAGTAGTGTAACTAATTACTGTTGCCAGAAAGTAATAAGTAATAATATTACTTTTGGAAGGAACAAATGAGTAATGAATTACTTTTCTTTCTTTCTTTTTTCTTTCTTTTTTTTTGAGTAATGAGCCCAACACCTGAGACTGAGCAAGTTTGCATACAAAAATAACATTTTATATATATATATATATATATATATATATATATATATATATGTGTACATATCAACAATACCAACGTGCGTGTTATTTACATGTAAATATATTTGAATACACATATGAATACACATAAATATTTAGATTAATACACAACAGAATATATATCTCCAAAAACAATCACCATTTTTTTTCAGATATGATCTTAAGAATTAGCAAAATTAAAATGTATATTATCACCAATCATAAAAAACAAGATCTCCTTTTTAATAGATAAGGATGTATACTCTTTAATACTCTTAAAGCCTATTAACCAAACCTATGCTACAGTATGCAAAACTTAATTGCTTGTGAGCATAATGTACTCCAGTAATGAGCTGCAGTACTGATCTCTGTCGGTAGGTGTCTCCAGTGGACGCGATGCGGCGCTCGCTCCGCTGCTGTAATGTGAAATGTGATGCTCGCGCGCAACAACACACGCGTCAGCGCGAGCGCGGCGCTTTAATGCCAAGAGAAACTCCAGAGACTCAACAGACTGAGCAGCAGAAGAGAAGAGCCATGCAATGAGAGCGCTATCCTGACCCAAACCTCCGATTCACAAACTCAAACTCTGTGTTTGCATGCGTTTAATTCCCAACTTTAAGAAAAGGACGTGGTGTAGTTATATAAATGTAGGTTTTCCATTAATTTTGGGACTCTATAGACAGATTTAATAGCTTTTATAAAGTTCTCATCAGATTGACTTCAGCACTGAGGATGCGCAACAGAATGACGGAACCTTCTACGCGGAAAAGACGCGCTTTGGATGTTTTTGCGTATTTGTGTTTGGTTTCTTTGGCTTATTCCTTCAACATTGACTTACAACATCCCGTGGTCTTCCGAGGACCAGATGCGACATTTTTTGGATATTCAGTCTTGGAGCACATCCATGACAACACACGCTGGTGAGTACATAATCAGAGACAGAATTAACATTTATACAGTCAGTTATGCGTGTTTTAATGGTTAAAATTAGTATTCGAAGTACTGTACTATGATTTCAAAGGCGGTCTGCGTCTTCAAAGGAACCTCTCTCTCTGGAGGTTTGCCTCGCGCAACCCAAATTGTCTTTTGGGGCCCCTAGTACAGTAAGCCAAAGGTCAACTCTCTTAAGACTTTATAAAAAAAACTATAAAGTTTTATGATATATAAATCGATAATGAACAATCTAAGTTTTGCCGCTACGGAAAGCGCTCGAGCGGTCTTCGGTTGCCAAGGTTACCTCCTCAGGTAAACGTCACTTTTCTCGAGCATCAGGTGAAAATAATCGCGCTGACTAACTTGTAATTGAACTTTTGTGGTCACTGAAATCTTCTTAATTCTAAATATGAATAATTAAAACTGGTCTAAATAGCCTACTTTAAAAAAAAAAAAAAAAAAAAAACTCTAGCCATCTGTTGAAAAATCGATAAATGTCATCACGTTGATTCCGCTAGCACAGTACATCAAATGTAAAGTATCTTAAACGCATTTTAAGTAGTTTTATATTAAATAAATCTGTAATGAAATTAAAAATAACTACAGTACTCACTTTGTGCTAATGCGGACTAGCGGTGTTCCGTCGCTATGGTTACCTCAGGCCAACGCTAATTCTGAACGCTAACATCGGTTTAGCGTTCGGAGAAACATGAATTATTTACGTTTTCTGTGTGAATTGTCTTGTTTATTTTGATTTATCTTTGTGTTAGATGTCGCAGTGGCTCCAAAAAATCATTTAGACTAAATCTAATTAAGATGTGTATTATTGCGTTAGATGATAAAATATCAAGTTGTATATATTTTGAAACTTGCCTATTTAATCTATTAGAAGTCCGTTTCAAACCAGGTTGATTAAAAGTCACTAAGCAAAAATTAATAAGAATATGCTGTTAATTCTGGGGTAAAGATTGTTTTGCATTTGGACAATGACGTTTGGTTTGATGTTTTGTTGTCTAATCTAATTCAGCGCATTATGTATGCAACTCTTTAGCATTAATCAGCTCAGGCTAACGAACGTACAGTGTTTTTGCTTACTTTCATAACTCAACTCTTGCCAGTACATTTCTCAGACATGCAACTTTTTAAAAATCTCTTATGACTGTACAGATATTAAGACTTTCTTCCAAGGGCTGTCCTGAAGTTTTAAAGGGAAACGCTGGCCAGCGCCCAAATCATTGCCTTTGCTTCAGTGGAGATGATGATGTAGTTCTTACATCACTGAGTTGTAGAGCCAAACCATGACAGTATGACAAGGCAGAACCACCTCCAGGCCTAATTCACTTATTAGGCAGCACTATTATTCATCCATGACACTTACAGACAAAACACAGACCTACAAAGAATAGTTTTGTTTTCCATTTTGTAATGATAAAAAACTGTATCAACTGACTTTTGTCCCAGGCTTCCCAGGTTGCATGTGTAGTGTTGTAATGTACAGTGACCGTGTGTTTCTCCTGATGTCTGTAGGATTGTTGTTGGGGCTCCTAGAGCAAACTCATCATTCAGCAGTTCAGTTCAGTCCCCTGGAGCCGTATACAAGTGCCGGATCCGCAACAACCCAGAGCAACGCTGCACTGAGATGGACCTCGGGAGAGGTGTGTGTGCATCTCACATGATCTCACAAATATCCAGAGTACATAGTAGATCTTACTTTAACTGCATACATATAGTATATTCACATAAAGCCATATATACTATATAGCAAATCTCAGCTGCGTGATTGTTTATATCATCACAAAATGTGACTATATTATTGTCCGGCTCTATCCGTAAACATACAGTATGCTCCCATAAATAGCAAATCTACCTTTTTTTTTGTCACAAAAGTAACTATATTATCGTCCGGCTCTTTATATAAGTTTGGTATGTCCAACTTTCTCTTGATACAGTATACTTTTGTTTAAAGGAATATGAACTATATAGCAAATCTCAGCTGTGTGATTGTTTATATAATCAAAAAATGTATATAATATATATATATATAATTATTGATATAATATATATCCAACTTTTTATAGAAAGCTGTGCAATAATATAGCTCTCTGTATAAAGCCGGATATATATTATATCAAACTTTATTTGTCTACATAAAGTCCACTAACATAAGGTGATTGTTAATATATAGTAAATCTCAACTGCTTGATTTTTTTTTTTTATTTAATCACAAAATGTATCTGTATTATCGCCCGGCTCTTTATATAAATGGATATATATCCAACTTTACCCTGCATGCATACAGTATACTTACATATGGTGATATATATCATATAGCAAATATTAATGACTTTATTGCTTGCATCCTCACAAAATTTAGCTATATTATCGCCCCCGGTTTTTTATTCATAGACGGATACATATCCAGATTTAATTTACCCACATACAAGATTCAATAGTTTATTGTCCTATGTAGAGGAAACAGTCTGTTACACCATACAATGAAATTCTTACTCTGTGAATCCTCTCAGCAGCCTATGGCATAAAATTAAGGCCATAAAAATAAAAGACACAATATGTAGATTACAAATTTGCAATTACAAAGATTACTAAAATTGCAAGATTACTAATAGTGTGAAAAATGCAAGAAACAAAATTATTGCATGTATAATGTGCACAGTGTGCAATGTAAAGACCTGCATGTGCAAAGTCCTGTTGTTGCAATTGAAAAAGTATGTGTGTGTGCAGTGAAAAAGGATGTATATGTGCACAAAGTATGCCGAGGTAGTCTGTAGTCTCTGATGTTATTTGCATTATGTGTGTATGTGTGTGTGTGTGTGTGTGTTTGAGTGTAGACAGGATGGGGTAGTTGACACCTCGCAGAATCAGAGTGTAATCTACAGTATGTCTGTAGTGATTGGGGGAGAGGCAGCAGATTGGTGTTGTTTACAAGCCGGATGGCCTGTGGGTGAAAACTGTTTTTCAGCCTTGATGTTCTGGCTTTAACAGTCCTTTAACATCTGCGTACAGTATACTTACGTATGGTGATAAATACCATATATTGTTGCAAATCTTAATGACTTTGTTGCTTGCGTCGTCGCAAAATGTGAACTTTATTATTGCCCAGCTCTAATCTGCTAAATGCGACTAAGTCATGAAGATATTGTAAATGTTTGGTGATGAGTTTTTGGCTCAAGGTCTGCATTTACAGTCACACCAGAGGTGTTCAACTGGGATTAGGACTTGGTTTTCTGCAGACCAGTCAAGTTCTTCCACACTGACTGAATCAGTCATTTTCTTTTTGAACCTTGCCTTATACACAGAGGCATTGTCATGTTAGAATAGAAAAGGGTCCTGTCCAAACTGTTGCTATAATATTAGAAGCACACAATTTCCTAGAATATCATTATATGCTTAAACATTAAGATTTATACTCATGAAAATTACTAAAGTAGTCAAACCTGTTCATTAGAAGGGGGCGACCCAATACTTTTGGCAATATAGTGTATGTATTGTGCTATACAAATACATTTGACTTCTTAAATTCATCAATTTTCTAGAATCTTGAAGAATCCAGAAGAAGAGTGCATCTAAAGAACATGTTCTAAAACGTGTCTAAAGATCTTTGGAATGTGTAAAAAGGGAAGTGAAAATGTGTTTATATATTATCATTATATCCTGTGTGTCAGATGTGCTAGTGTTTGACTGCACCAGTTAAAATGAAAAACAGATAGAAGATGCCATCTGCACAGTCAACTCAGCCGGTAAAAGAGCAGAACTGTTTTACACGGGTAGTTTATCCCAAACCACTGTACCACTGAAATCACTCACGAAGTTAAACATGGAATTTGGACCAGTCGATATTTGAAACCCTGCCTAGACGAATGTTTTAGCAGCCTTGTTTTGGTCACTTTTAATAACTTATCTTCTAGTTAGAATCAAAAACAGAGCTGTTATCTTATCCTGTTGTTTTCACAGTACCCCTGTCATTCTAACACTCATTTTCAGCGCAGATAAAGGGTCGATTTACACTTTTCCTTTGCAAATATGCATCATACTATGAGCTTGTTTATGTGATGGACAACTGAAAATATAATTGTTTTTTCTTTTTAACATTATTAATATTACTGTGTGAAATCAGTTTAAATGTCTGTAGTTTGGCTCCTGAAGTATTTTGATAGAAATGATGAATGGTTTGGCTAATATTTTCCGAGCGGCTGTGCCAAGGATCCGATGTGTAGAGATCTCTTGAAGCTCTTTTCTTGTGGAGAGATGAGGATGGTTTATGTGGCTTTAATGCACACACTCCTGCTTATGCTGTGTCTTACTGACAGAACACACAAAAGCAAATGATGCGTGTCCTGGGGCCCCAGCTTTGAGTTTACATGAATCATATAGAATAAGACCCCTCAGGGCCCCTCTTGAGAAATATTGCTACTGAAATGAGGGAACTAGTGTTCGTTTCTTTCAAGTGTGGTTAAAGGAATAGTTTACCCAAAAAACGAAAATTTACTGAAAATTTAGTCCACTTTGAGAATAAAAATTTCCTGATAATTTACTCACCCCATGTCATTTAAGATGTTCATGTCTTTCTTTCTTTTTTTTTTTGAGGAAAACATTGCAGGATTTTTTTTTTCTATATAGAGTGGACTTCAATGGTGGCCAACGATTTCAAGGTCAAAAATGCAGTTTCAATGCAGCTTCAAAGGGCTCTTCACGATCTCATTTGAGGATTAATGGCCTTATCTAGAGAAACTATTCATTTTGTTAAAAAATATATATATTTATACACTTTAAAAGAAAGAAAGACATGAACATCTTGGAAGACATGGGGGTGGGTAAATTATCAGGAAATTTTTATTCTGGAAGTGGACTTATCCTTTAAGGCCGTCTGTGCATTATTTGTGGATTATTGAGATGTTTTTATCAGCTGTTTGGACTCTCATTCTGACAGCACCCATTCACTGCAGCGGATCCATTGGTGAGCAACTGATGTAATGCTACATTTCTCCAAATCTGTTCTAATAAAGAACAAAACTCACCTACATCTTGGATGGCCTGAGGATGAGTACATTTTCAGCAAGTTTCCATTTTTGGGTGAACTATTCCTTTAACTTTTGTGACTTTATTTCTTCTGTGGAACAAGAACATTCTGCCAAACATCATATATTATGTTCCACGGTAGAAGAAAGGTCCTGCTGCTTTGGAAATTACATAAGGGTGAGTAAATAATGGCAGAATTTTGTCAGTTTTTAGTGAACCATTTCTTTAAACCTTCCGTCTGTTGTCAATTTATGAAGAATGTTTTGTGACTCTTGTGGACGGGGGTCAGATGGTATCGCAGTACCATGACTAGACATTTACTCATCTGCTTGCAGACACGAAACTATTTATCGGTTGCGAAATGGTCTTGATCTTGATAATTGCCAGCATATTTTGAGCAATTCTTTAGCTGTGTACTGCAGATCCTTTCTTCTCTTTTTACAGCCTTCATTGAAGTTCTTTACTGGTTAAGTGAAATGCATTGTCCTCAGTTGTTATGGGAGGTAATCTTCCACTTTCTAGTATGTTTCTTAGCTTCATCAAATACAGTAATTATGCTATTTCCTTCTAAGCAACACAGAGCCCATTCAAAGCCATATTCAGGATGAGCAATTACAATCTTTGTTTAGAGTAATAGAGTCAGTTGATTGTCTGTGGGATGAGGGTTTATTGCACTGAAGGATGTTTTATAGTGTACTATAAGAATAAATCTGTTCCAAAACCTAGTGAGCCGATTACCTAAACTCCATTCATCATAGGTGCAATTTCATGCCAACATTTTGGCCAATTTCTAAGGCAGCATTGCATGTGTTCCTTAAGGAAAAGCCAAAGCAATTGCAATTATTTCAGTGGAAGAACTGGGATAAAAGATGAGAGAAAGGTTTATTATAAATATACTTACACTCAGCCCAGGCTTGTTGGGAAAAAAACGTACCTGTTGCAACATTTCTGCAAAATGATATTATGTTGTTTTGTGCACATGTTGTGACATGTGCTAAGCGAAATGTCCAGTGAGTGGCTCTAAAAGCACATTCAGTTTTATCCAATGAATGTGAATCTGGCAATGTTTTATTACATTGGTCATTGTACATATTGCAGCAGTTTGGAAATGAAATGTCTGTTGAGTGGCGTTAAAAGGATAATGCACTTAGTGCATTTGAAAATAATGTACTGTACCACCTACACTAAACTTTTGAGCTCTTTTGTGGTGTTTTGATTCATGTTTTATACGTGACTCGAACCAGAGCGCTTTGCATCTCAAGTGTACCAGGTGAGCTAATGAACGAGTTTACTACATCATAAAGACATACATATGGAGATGTTTATGAGATGCAAATGTCAAAATGTATTAGTTTACAAATCATTTACTATGGCAAAAGTGTTTTAACATTAGTATTATGCAAGGAACTACCCAAAAATAAGTTTTTATTTATTGATAATCTCCTTTCATAATCAAAATTTGTGTGAAAAGGAAGAAAAGTAGTTGGTGTTTTGCTACCACTAGTGTTCATTTCAGCTGGAAAGTGCAGTGAATTGTATGTATAGGTGGGTTGATTACATTTCATACAATAGTGCAGATTGTACAGAAATTGGGTGAAATCTAATGAAAACTGTTTGTGTGTTAGTATTGCATTGCTAGCTAAGCAACATGCTATTGCCATCCATTGGACTGAACTGTTATCGGTTGATCTGATTTGTTTAAACAGTTTCAAATAGATTCTCACCTGACACGTTTTTTACCACATTCTCTGTAAACCAACCATCCATCTTAGTTGACCTTCATGATCAAAATAGCATGCACGTTTGTTTTCTTTCAGTTATCCGTTAACTGACCAGCACACTCCGGCCTCACGCTCGCTCACTACACGCTTCCAGATCTCATCCTACTTCCCATCCCCTCGCTGAGCGGTTCACAAGCAGAAGAACGCGGCACTCAGGACCCACACAGATGCGAAAACAAACACGACTGTTGCGAAGACGACCGGGGGGAACCGGGGTCGCTGATTTGATGAGATGTTTAAAGTCTGAGGAACATTCCTCTGGCCTTCTTATTTGAAGTGATGGCCAAGATTTTTAAGAAGGGAATTCTTCTCGTGGTTTTCTTGCAGTCTTGACCTCGTGAAATATATCTATGTTCAATGAGTAGTGTTTTTTGGATGGTGCTATGCTGCTAATTGCTGAAAATAATGTTTCGTCTGTATCCCAAGCAAACTTCATCTTGGTTTTTGACAGTTTGTGTTTCCCTCCTAACTTGAGATCTGGCGCTCACCGTTGTGTGCTTTGGATGCTTCGCAGCTTTGGGGGCAAAAGCATTAACTTCAAACAGCCCCGAACAAGACGTGATTAGAACCATTTGTCCCACCTTTGACAAGCTGCTGTTTAGGAGGCAAAAGGTTGTTTCCTGATAGACTTTGTGCAATAGCTGCTAAAAAAAGGCTGGCTTATGCATTTCCATCCTAGTTCATGCTATAGTTTCTCCTGGTTAGTGCTCGTCTTGCTGTTGGACAGGGGTAACCAAAACGTCCTACATGACACTGCTGCTCAAAAGTTTGGGTTCAGTAAGATTCTTAGAAGTTTTAATCAGCAAGGATGCACTAAATTGATCGAAAGTGACTGTATAGACATTTATAATGTAACAAAAGATTTCTGTTTCAAATAAATGCTGTTTATCTAAATTTTGTATTCATCAAAGAATCTTAAAAACAGCATCACGGTTTCCACAAAAATGAAGCCGCACAACATTCATAATAATAAGTAATTCTTCTTGAGCAGCAAATCAGCATGTTAATTTCTGAAGGATCATGTGACACTGAGACTGGAGTAATGATGCTGAAAATTCAGCTTTGTTTCACAGAAATAAATTATATTTTAAAATATATTCAAACAGAAAACCATTATTTTAAATTTTAAGAATATTTCACAATTTTGCTGTTTTTACTGTATTTATTGATCAAATAAATGCAGCCTCGGTGAGCAAAAGAGACTTGAAAAGACATTAAAAAAATCTTACTGAACCAATTTTATTGAATGGTAATGTAGCCTACTTATATAAATATTAATAAAAATAATTAAATCTAATAAACAACAAGCTGTTTTACCAAATATTTGTGTGCTCTGTATGTTTTATTTTTTGCTTATTAGTTTTGTTCTTAACATCAGACTAGTCGAGTCTAGAGCATTATTTGTTTGGCACTTGTACGGCGTTCCAAATCATTTTTGAGGTTCCAAGACAGTAAGGATGTTGTCTTTGTTGGCAGTAGACTAGTTTTTGGGCCGGTGTGAAGATTTCTGGTTATGCATTGATTCATTCAGTCAAATCTGGGTGGGAGTAGAATAGAATCCCAGTTCAGTTGGGCATTATGCAGACTTAAATCTCCATACTGATGCTGTCAGTCTGCTGAGAAGGAGGAGAAAAGAACCAGAGCCAAAGAAAACAGCCGCTGTCTCGGGAGCCATCACTCTTTTTCCTGTGGACAGTCACAGTTTGCCCCTCAGAGGGCCGCTGTAGCTCAAAGCTCATAGATAAACATTAAAGCCGACCCTTATGCTTAGATAAACTCCCTTCAGGAATAACACGCCTTGCTTGTAAATCCTCCATTTTTGTACAGTTAAATACCCAAAATAGACAGCAGAATACCTCCAAAATAGATCATGTCTGATTCAAGAAGCTGATATCTCATGGTTTATGTTTTCCGAGGTCACCAATGTTAGTCATTTTTAATCCAAAACTTTCATCATGCTTTGAGTTTTTTCTTAAATGTCTTACATTTTAGTAAACAGACTGGGCTGTGTTTCCTGAAAGGATTGTAAGCATAAGTATATTGTAGAAATTGTCAATACAGTCTGCTTTGTCTTACGATGCTTTTGGGAAAAGCAGCCCTGGTGCATTTAACTATTGTCTTTTGTTTGTTTGCAGCTTTGAACAAATCTTTATTAGATGTAGTGCTATATAAATAAATGTGACATGGCTTGACTATACCATGGTACTGAATGATCACCAGATAAATGTACCATGCTATTTATGACAATGGTACCTTTTGGTATATCGTTGTACTTTTTTGTATAGAGAAATATGCACAAGAATTAGTCTAGATGAGTTTTGCATGGCTTTGATGATCATTTTAGGAAACCAAAGCTCAATAACCAGTATTTAAGAGGTTGCTCGCATCTTTTTACTACTACATTGTGGGATTGGAACTTGATTTGGCCAATAGAAATAAAAATAGATCTTCTAGACTTTGATTCTCTCCGTAGAGCAGTTGGCCATCAGTATTGTAAACACTGAAGTTCATTTTTGCATTTGATACACGAGTTTTACATTGCAAATATTTTGTGTGCTTATCTTACCAACACAAAGCAGTATTGTCTGTATTCAAGCATATTAAACGGTCTCAAACATTGAATGTCTGACTTTTGTTTCAGGCTGTCTGGTCTTGGAGTGGTTTTATTGTGTTTCTCGTTACAGACAGGGATGTTTATCTCTCTGTTGGCTACAGTAATGTTCTCATTCTGCACTCTAGGAAATAAGCAGAGGGAGTCCTGTGGGAAGACGTGTCAAGGCGACAGGAATGACGAGTGGATGGGGGTCAGTCTGGCTCGACAGGACAAACCCAACGGCAAAATTCTGGTATGTTCCATTTTGTAGCAGAAATCAAGTAATCTTTCCCAACTGTGACTCTAAATTCTGATTGGATGAATTGTTATTATAGAGTGATACAGGGATGACATAATTTTGTAGGCCAACCCAGAAGTCATCATCGCCAGGGTTCCTTTGACAAAAAACCAATGGGATTTTTCCATTGGATTCTGGTTTGGAATGGTTGGATTGGATTGGTTTTGCAGAAAATTAACTCTGTGGCCAGCAAATGTTTATGCACTGTAAAGTTTCAGGAGTGACAACTGCATTTAAATATGGGAGTGCATCCTCTAAATTATAGTTTTGTGTATATAGACCAGAACTCACTCTCAAAACTGCCATGACTGACACCGTTGTAACCATAGCAATGTTTTGCCATCTTGCGCATTTGGTATTTGCTATTTCTGAAGTAAAATTACAGCAACCAAAGACTCGTTATGTTTGGTGATTTTAACTAAACACTGTTGACAGAGCCGTAGTTTATGTTTGCAAGGCTGCTTTGCAGTGCGCGCTCCTGCCATGTCCACATATGTGACGCTGGAGCACAAAACCAGTCTTAAGTCGCTGGGGTATATTTGTAGCAATAGCCAAAAAATACATTGTATGGGTCAAAATTATTGATTTTTCTTTTATGCCAAAAATCATTAGGACATTAAGTAGAGATCATGGTCCATGAAGATATTTTGTAAATTTCCTACTGTAAATATATCAAAACTTAATTTTTGATTAGTAATATGCATTGCTAAGAACTTCATTTGGACAACTTTAAAGGAGATTTTCTCAATATTTTGATTTTTTTGCACCCTCAGATTCCAGATTTTCAAATAGTTGTATCTCAGCCAAATATTGTCCTATCATAACAATCCATACATCAATGGAAAGCGTATTTATTCAGCTTCTCAATTTTGAAAAATTGACCCTTATGACTGGTTTTGTGGTCCAGGGTCACATATTATAAGTAATGCTTATTAAACATCTTTGGGTTTGTTGTTGGGTGAAGCAATCCAGTTTATGGAGTTAATAAAGTAGGCAGGTGCAGGTCGTGATATTTTGGTATGTGGCTTATTTCCAAGGTATTGGGTTTGGATTTATGTTTATTATTGGCTTTTTCTTAATTGCTGTTTTTTTATTGCAAGATCTGGCAACACTAATGAGTCAAGACGTACCTTTGTTCGCTGCGATTTCTTGCACCGTGCATGGCATAGAATTTGAGGTCTAAATACAATCTCCAGAAGTAAAAACCTGAAGTTAGGCTATAAACGAAGTTGCATAACTAAGCTTCTGACAAATCTTTCAATCCTTTTTTAAAATATACAAGTTGGGATGCTTATAAGGCTGTAAAAGGGACTAGTGAGTAGATGAGTTTCAGTGTGAAGATTTTTAACATCACCGACAAACTCTGTAGTCCCGTTTAGACATTTGCTCACCTTTTTCAAGACAAGTAAAAGCTTAAAAAAAATCACAAGTCGGGTATTGCTGAGGTATTTTATGTTTTAGAATAAAATGTAATATAAATGTAAAATATTAAGAGCTTGTGTTAAATACAGACCTTATTTCAGGCATCTAAACGAAAACCCATTCAAAAAAGCCGTTGACTCTGGGATCATGGAACCAGAAGTGCAAAACTTATTTCTGGGTTTTAGGGCTTATTTTTGCAGCACTTAATATTGCACAGAACATTTACTTTGAGGAAGCAGATTAGAAAGGAAACCTGTTCAAAGTTTACATAAAACACGAAGATGAAAGACTCAGCATTAAATAGGTAATTATGGTCAATGTTGTCTGGATTTTTATGTGTTGATTCAACATTTGAGTGATTTTGTCAATCAGAGTAGGAAATTTATGCTTTTCTCCAATGAGAGTACAATAGACTTTTTTTTAAAAGTTATAATAGCTTGCTTTATTTCATCTAAGCTTGCTTTATATGCATTATATAAGCATGCTTTATTTCATCTGTTGTTCCACATAACGGCTGCATTTTCAACCATCTCAGCAGTTGTTTAACACAAACCACATCGACTTGTAAAACATGGGCAGAAATGATGAAGCCATCATTGTTACAGAATCTTTCACGACAACCGCATTGTTAAACTCCAGCTTTTCTGTACATCAAGAGAAAGCGTTTGAAGTGAGGGTCATTTTCTCATGACGACAAACTGGAGCTCCAGAATAGACACTTTAACTGGACAAACAAGTCAAACAAGACGTCAGTATCAGTCTTCTGGGTTTCTTGGTTTCTTCAGGCTTGAATTGTGTCGTGGTGGTCCGACTCGAAGTCGAACTCCTCGTTACTTCTCAGCTGCTGTGGGGGTCGATGCCTTGAGCTTCTCTGGGTTTTGATGGGCGTCGTACAGGAAGGCAGGATCAGGGTGGTCTGATCAGAGGCAAGGACACTTACAGCGCTGATATGTTCAAATCAAAGAGGTTGAGAGAGAGATGATACGTTATAGTGGAAGCTGTAATGATGGTAATTTGGTTGGTAGATTAGTATTTACAAGTCAGAACCGGATTAAACATATGGGCATTCAGGCACGTGCGAAGGAGATTCCAACACAATCAGGAGGAGTTTGGCAGGAGATGTGGCGCACCAATGTGGTGTAGCTCATGCAATCAGACTTTAGAGATAGAACTAGGTGCATTTCACCATAGAGGTGACACTGGGTTTTTCAATATGTTGATTGCACCATAAGCTTTATATGTACGCTACATTTGAGGTCGGTAAAATGATCAAAAGAGACAGTAAAGACATTTATAATGTTACAAAAGATTTCTATTTTAAATCATTGCTGTTCTTTTGACCTTTATTTGTCCAAGATTCTTAAAAAAAAATACTTTCACCAAATTGTTAAAATACTGCAGCTGTTTTCAACATTGATGAGAAATGTTTCTAAAGCAGCAAATCAGCATATTCGAATGATTTCTGAAGGAGAGTTATTTTAAATTGCAATAATATTTCGCAACAATACTGTTTTTACTGCATTTTTACTGACCCCAAACGTTAGAACTGATTCATGTCTTTGGAAGCCTTTTTCTGCTACTTGATAAAAAAGTAAGACAGATAATTGTGACTTTTTAACCCTTTGTTTCAAAATTGCGAGAAATAGCACAGAATTGTGAGGAAAAATTCGGAATTGTGAGAAGTCAGAATTTCTCATGAAATTAGGGATATTAACTGCAAGAAAACAAGTCAGAATTCTGGGTGTCCATCTTGCGATTGTAATTTCTTGTTTTCTTTTATTGCAAACCTATGGAAGCCTATTTCTGGCATGGAATAAAAAACTTTTTATTTCGCAATTCTGACCTTTTTTTTCTTGCTGTTCTGAGTACATATCTCACAATTTTGGAAACAAAATCCAATTTTTTAAATATAAATTCAGATTTATGATTTTTTTTTTTTTGCCAGAATTGCTAGAAACAAAGCCCAAATTGTGTGTTATAAACTCAGAATTGCAAGAAAAAGGTCCAAATTGTGTGATACAAATTCAGATTAATGACTTATTTTTAAAAACAGCAAGAAACGAAGTCCGAATTTTGAGAGGATCAAAATTGAGCAAAAATTGAGAGGAAAAAATCTCAGAATTGTAATAGGCCTATAAAAAGTCCCAATTACTTTTTGTTTTTTATTCCATGGCGAAAACGAGCTTCCATAGATTTGCAATGAAAGCTGTGTGAATACAAAATATATTTCATATATAACCTGAAAACACTTCAACATGTTCTTCTTAGATGCATGTGTTTACAGTGTGAGTGCATCCCACCGCAACAAATAGCTGTATTTGAAGAGATTCACGTTTATATGTGAGGCATGTAAGAGAGCTGTTGTGCAGATGTGGCGGCCTTCCCTCAGCCAATCAGCTCTCAGCATGAGCAGGAACATGATTAGCCCGTGATCCGCGGTGACTCAGAGCCTCTCAAACTTTTTCCTGGTTTAGCTGAGCATTATGTGTTTCATTACGTCTGTCCTGTGTGTTTCCCAGCACTGGCTGCCAGGGAATAAGTTGGAGTTTGTTCCTTTGGTTGTCATTAGGCTGAGGTTGTTTTATTGACGTTCAGCTGAGATGGTTATTGAATGAGTTTAGATGATGCTGCCAGCACAGTTGAGCGGATTGCTCTAGGCTCTTGATACAGTCTAACAGACTAGCAGTGTTTCTCAACACAACAAACTACTGCCAGATAGTCATCTGACATCATGTGTGAGCGTTCGTATGAATCCGTGTGGCTGTAATATCTTTAAATCGGTTGTTTATCTCAATGGACTGTGTAAGCGCTGTTGGAAGTGGAGAAACAGGAAGCTGAACTGTTTTGGAGAGAATTTGGTTTCTCCACAGCCCTGAGCTCCTCAATGAGGGATTTGATAAAATAGGGAAAGGAAAGTTTGTGGCATATGAATATGGGACTGTATTAATGAGCAAAACAGAAAGGTTTTGGTTTGTTGCTTGATCATTTCCATATTTTTTTCCTTGGGTATAATGACTTGATTAAATTTGAATTCGGTCTTGTGTGCCTCTGTTTCATTGATGGTGTTTGCTGAAACAAGTACCACTATTTCTATTTGTCATACAAACACATAAACCAATGTATTATACTTTGTGTAAACAGTTTGTGCTACGGTGATGAATATTAATGCATATCTAACCGAGAGTAGCGATGTCATTGCAATATTTACATATCGAATTGCAACTGGGTTTTATTCTTGCATCTACAGTCTCTAATGCACCGAAAACAAGATGTGTGTCGTAAGAGCAGAAAAACAGCTCTGATGTGGTATATTATTAACTTAGAAAAAAAATACATGCCATTGATTAGCACTCATGCATTATTTATTTATTGGGCTTGGTATCTTATGATTGTGACATGATTTTCTAAAGTTTTATTTAATCAGTATTTTTGTACTTTATATGTACATTGGGATATTTTGATTAATACCAGATGTTTACATCCCTAGCATTTTTTCCCATTCAAAAAATAAATCAAGATCAGCACAAAAAGTGTTATGTTAAAATCTTGAGCAAAAGTATGTAAAAAATCAGGAGAACATTAAGATAAAAGTATTAAATGCATAGACTCTTTGGGTTTCTGTAACAAACTAATAAACTTAACTGAAACTTTAACACTATTCTGCCTTGCAAGAACTTCCTTCAGTGATTTCCGTCAGGAAATGCAGCTCTACTTTAGTTATTATCCTCTGTCTATGAACTTTCTGCTTTGTCTCTCTCTCTCAGTGTCTCTCTGCTCTCTGGCTGCCTTCACAGCCTTGAGCGCTTCTGTTGTTCCAGAGATCAGAGCTGTTTGAATGAAGATGCTCAGCTTTCTAAAACCACCAACCCTTTCTCAGTGGACATATTAGATCCACAGCCGTTTCCAGACTTGGCTCTGTGCTCTGGTTTTGCCTCAGAAGTTAATTTGGCACTGGGATAAAGAGAAGAAGCTTTGTCTGTGTATCATGTTTGTTTCTTGGTGCAATTACCATGCAAGCTGATGAAGATGATGCAATTTCAGACCTGATGTGTGTGCTATATATACCTTTGTCATGCTAAACACCATATTTAAACTGAGGCTGCAAGGAATATAGAGTTTGTTTAATGTGTTGTAATTGTACTGTCTTTAACCTCATACCTGGCATTCCTGTCAAATTAAAGGTGCAATAGGTGATTGTCTTCAGAAACATTTTTTATTATGCTGATTGAAAGTCTCTTCACATCCCGATAGCAATCATTAAGTTAAGCGGTATAAATGTATTTATCTGTATTTATTAGGGGTGTAACGGTACACGTAATCGTACCTAATCATTTCGGTACGGGTCTTTCGGTTCGGTACGCATGTGTACCGAATGAATACAGTATTTATTTATTTTTCCTCCAGGAAATTCAAATAATAAATGGCGTTCTGACAGTCTTTGATGCGGCATGACAGATCGCTGCATAAACGCCTTGGAGAGCCGCTTCTGGGACGGTTCAGAAACGTGCTGGTATAAACCCAACACAAGCATTGACTCGAGCAGCCGCGATCAGCTCCGGTTCCCGTGTCTGAGCCGTGACTTGTGCAGAGCGGAGCGCAAGTGAACGCGATCATTCCTTCCTGTGTAATACTAGTTTTAACGCGAATAAACATGACTGAACATCTCATGCCTCATGTAATCGCTCAATCAGTGTTTCAACCGCAGAAAGACATCAACAAAACAGCATGGAAATAAAATGTCATGCAGCATTTCATTTACCTCAGCAAGTCATCAGTGTCCACAGCTCGTTAGTTCACTAGAGAAATGAAGTCTAGATTTTACTAAACCTGTTAGTCTTAATTATTTAATGTATGTTTAAATGAATCTGTTATGAAACATGCTATGACAGCCAGTGTGTAATTGCATTCCTGGTAATGCAGTTACACACTGGCAATTGCATTACCAGGAATCCTTCCTTCCTGATATTGTAGTACTTTTACTAACTGTACTATAAAGTTTTCTCACCGGTGAATGACACATGATGTATTGTAGTAATGTTGTCTCTGGTCGTCTGATCTGTGTGCGTATGTGTGTTCAGGGGGCGTGGCTTTGGACGGTGATTTGCAGGGAGGGTGGGACATTCGCTTTCAGTGCTATCAGTGCTATAAAGTTAGCATTTTCCAAGATCTTATAGCACATCTACTCTGACTGACTTCTATAGTCCTCGTCTCTCACTCTTCATCTTTTTCTTGTATTGTCTGCAGGCCTGTGCTCACCGCTGGAAGAATGTATATTATGAATCAGAGTATATCCTCCCTCACGGATACTGCTCCATCATCTCAGCCACTCTGCAGGGCAAGTCACAGCCTCTCATACCGTGTTATGAAGGTATGACACACTCTTTAAGACTTTAACTCATCTCAATTATCTTTCAGGATTATTTATGTACTATTATAGTATTTGATAATATAATATTTTATGAGTGTGTGTGTGTGTTTATATATATATATATATATATATACACACACATATTTATATACAACAAGACTATATTTTATAAACAGGACTTTATGTCGTAATTTTGCTTCTCAAGTGAATGTATCTTGATTTAAGAATGTTTAAAAATTTGGAAAACAAGACAAAAATACTTAGTAAGAAGGTCATTTTTTGCATTGTTGGTTGAAATACAAATAAAAGTGAAATAAAAAACAATTAAAGCTAAATATGATGTTTATAAAACACAAAATAATATAAATTAATATAAAATACATTTTAGAATTTATTTCAATTTCACTTAACGAAAACGATTTTTAATAGTTTTGGTTTTAGTTAACAAAATCACTATAGTCTTATAACTTTTGATTTGGGTAAAATAACATTGTGTGCTGTATCAGCAGTATCAATATCAGTGATGGTATTTTCCTGTTAGTCAGCAATGAAAGCTTGTGTTAGTGGTAAATGCTGAAGCAAACATCACTATTACTATTGCTAATACTTAGGGTTAGTCATTTGAGCAAACCTCTAACCCCAAGTATTACCATAATTGAACCACAGTTCAATTAATGTAGAAGCAGGTCAACTAAATAAGTGCAAACTCTGAAACCGCTGTTTCTCAGTGTGGTCAGATCCGCTTCCACGAGGCGCCGTAATGGACTAAAGTCTAGTGAACCGCGTGAGAGAGATTGAAACTGATCCTGTATATTTACTCTACTGCTGGGTGAAATTGTGGTTCAGTTATGGTACGGTGATCCATTACAGTGTGTACCAAATCTTTGATATGTATGACAGTGTATAATGTATTGTGAGGTAGTTAGTGATAATCAGGCCTATTGTTGGAGATTTTCTGGTCTTCATCAAACTAGAAGTCCAGCAAACTCTCCACTGAAGCAGACTACAGAAATGACGGCCAAGTCCAAGCCTTAAACCCTCAGAACAAGTTGGAAAGATGACACTGTTTACTGTGGCACATGTTCACAACAGGCTTCACAATGAGTTATGGCGCCCTGAACTTCCTCCAAAACCTCAGACTGATGTTTTCTGGCATCAAAGCGCTGGCACCTCCAGAATCAGAAAGAA
>JAFVLL020026958.1:0-10730 GCA_021397915.2 Tor tambroides | reverse complement strand
CTAACATAACACTAAGCCAAACACCAAAAAAACAACGTGTATGTACAGCCACACACATATACATATACATACATAAAAATAAATTCAATATATATTATTTCATTTCCATGTAGTATGAAGTACTAAAATAACTAAAATTAAATAAAACTAAAACTTAATAAATAACCAATACAGACATCAACACTGAGCCAAACACACATTTTAAAACAACAACTTACTTACACATAGTAAGAAATAGTTATAAAAACTGAAACAGAAGTGAAACAAGTAGTAGGAAAGAGGAAAAATAAAAAGTGATACTTATATCCTTTGTCGGTGTCCCTACCCGGTGGAGTCGCACGGTAGAGTCGATGGTCTTTACTCTTCGGTCTTAACACGACGACTTCCACGACCGCTGCCGCGGTAAACTAAGCTTTTTAATACCCATCTAACAAAACACTACTCCAATTCAGCTGCACACACTTTCCTGTTAATCGCAACAATTGCCAAGCAAGCCCCCGACACTGACAAGGGACGCGATACAGTACGAGACCAAACGCGATTTCGCTTTTTTTAAGTCTTGTGGCTATACTTTCAGAATAGTCTATATTTTAATTTCCATCCCAGTGCAGTGCTTTACCCCAAAAGTGCATTATGGCAAACACAATTTTTGCCTATTTTTACAAACTGTGAAATGAGTCAAAACTATTTTCTGTTGTAATCGACAACATGCCACAGATGCACAAAAATGAACTTGTTTTGAACCCGAAATGTTCCGGTGCCAATCAACACCTGTCAATATCAGAACTGGCTCGTGCTCGCTGTTTATCGCTCCCCCCATCACGTATTATACTTCTAACAGATGTTATTGTAGTATATTAAATTCAACGCCTCCATCAGCATTGGATTTCATCATCCCAGTAGGATTCCTCGTATTTTACAAGATGTTTCGATTTGCTGCGGAAAGAGCGAAGGAGGGTGCATGAATTCTTGATCAGAATTTGTTTCCGTGTCCAGCTCCCGAGTTATTTATTTCCTTCCATATCTTTTCCCGACTCCAGTGAATTGCCATCGGGGGCCTTCTGTGTGTGTGCAGTGCATTATGGGGGGATCCAAGCCCAATATTTTCTGTAACCGGAGAGCACAGCTATCTCCCCTGTTCTCAAAGCCCTCCAGAGCGAGAGCTTTTGTTGAACGCGGAGCTGCTAGGTCGTTCTCAGTCTGTCTCTCGGCCCCCAGATTCCTCTTGGATGGAGTTGGGACTTTGACTAACTCCATATGGAATGTCGGAAGAACTCCAGTAAATGCTGGCTCAGGCTCACAGCGAAATCATTTGTGGTCTGTTGTTTTTTTCCTTCCTCTCTCTCTCTTTCTCGCTGTCCCCCTACTCACTCTCACAGACCATAAGAAGACCTATGGGGAAGAACACGGCTCGTGCCAAGCCGGGATCGCAGGCGTTTTCACTGAGGTCAGTAGAAGTACAAGCATGTTATGTGTTTTCACATGTGTGGCGCTCTGGGCTGGCGAGCCTGTGCTGTGATTACATGTATGAACACTCTCATTTAACAAAGTATGATTGATATATTCACTCTCCAGGGTTTTAAAGGAATAGTTAAACTAAAGATGTCTGTCATCATTAACTCACCTTCGTGTCGTTCCAAACCTGAATGATGATCTTTCTTCCTCAGAACACAAAAATGAAGATGTTTTGCAGAAACCAAAGTCCTAATCCCAGCTGAACACCTCTGGTGTGACTTTAAATGCAGACCTTTTTAAAGCCAAAAACTCATCACCAAACACCAATGACTTGTACATACACTATATGGACAAAAGTATTGGGACACCCCCTTCTTTAGAACAGAAAAAGCCACTTCCGAAACTGTAGCAACAAAGATGGAAACATAATTCATGTATTTAAAAATTGTATTTCCATCTCTTTTGCAACAGTGACAAATTGAGAGTTGTGTAGGATGGAAATCGGGGTAAATGTAAACTAAAATTAGAGTGAAAACAGAAGAATACAATCTAATTTAAAATATTAGAAAAACTGTAATCATTATAAAATGCAGTATCAATTATACTAAAATAACACTGATGGAAATAACTATACTATTTTAATTTTTATTTTTAATTAACTTTTATATTGTATTTTTATTTTTAATTAACTTAACTATTAGTATATTGCAAAAGTGATACAGACTTCTTTATTCTGCAATTATCAATTTTTGAATTTTTACTTTTTTTTTTTTTTTGAATTTTTTTAAATTTCTTTTTTTTTTTGGGGGGGGGGGGGGGGTCCTTGAAAGCCCCTGGTCACTTATTGTATGAAAAAAAAAACCTTTCATAACAGTCATATGGCTTTGGAACGGTGTGTAAATTATGATAGATTTAAAGGGGACCTATCATGCAAAAATCACTTTTATAAGGTGTTTGAACACAGTTGTGTAGCTGCAGTGTGTGTGAAAACATGGAGCCTATAATGGTAAAAATCCACCCACACATTTATTTATAATCTAATAAAATCATAAACAGTCTCTCAGGACGAGCTGTTTCAGATTCTTCCTCTCTGCACGTCACTGAGGGGAACAAGTCCTGCCCATTAGTGACGCTGCCCTACAAGCAGAGACACAGCCCAGAGTGAGAAGCTGCGGTCCGCCTCCACCATTAACGTTACTGATCACTGTAGCTGCTGGAGATATACAATGTCAGCTCCAAAGAGGCTTTTCAAGTGTTGTGTTTTGGGATGCACTAAGGAACATAGGAGTCGCCATAGACTCCCTTGTTCTGAGCCCGCTGAGGACACTGTGGTTAAGCTTCATTGTCTAAGGAAATGTCCTTGAAAAAAATCGGTAAAGTCCCATATGTGTAGGGATCAACACCAACACTTCGTGCACGAACATCAGCTCCAGACAAAGTAAGTTTCACGCGTTTGTTTTCTAAATTGCCTTTTTGAAAGAGCTTCTTGGCACTCTGTAAGGCTAATGATGCTAAAGCTACCATTGTCTGTCTGTTTTCACTGGTGCTGTCTTCATGAATGATCGTGAATAGGAATGTGGTAGTTAAAAGTTGCAGATGCAAGTAATGTGAGTCGATCGTTTGAGTTTGTTGAGCTCATAATCACGAGTGGTCTTATAAAGTTTGTGATAGCATGCCATGCACCATGAGACCAACTGTTGTTATTTTTATCCCGCCGTGCTCCCTGTCTGTTTAATTCATAAACGCAAATTTATTATGCACAGTACAATCAGATGACTGACTTTGAAACGGAGTACGTTTTCTGTAAAGATAACAGGCGTGTACTAATCGTGCAGTGTTTATTTGCCAAGGCTAGCACTGCTAATGCCGGAGCGTGAGCTCTTGAAGCTCCGCCCTCTTCTCCGGGAGCAACAGCTCACTGGCATTTAAAGCAACACACTCAAAATCAGAGCGTTTTGGCTCACACCCTAAAAATGGCAATTTTAACAAGCTATAAAAAATGATCTGTCAGGTATTTTGAGCTAAAACTTCACATACACACTCTGGGGATATCAGAGATTTATTTTACATCTTGTGGAAAGGAGCATAATAGGTCCCCTTTAAGTTTAAGCTATCTCTTTAAAAGGAAGGTTGCATTAATTCCAGTCTTTGGCTCAGCAGGCCTGTTGGTTTGTGTCCATGGCCTCTGTTGAACAGATACCTGTAGGAATTTGAACAGAATTCAGACAGTTTGTCTGCGATGCACACGTTTGCTGAAGGCTGCAAATTGTTTGTCCACTTGCCCTTCGTTTTGTACGTTGACCATTGCAGTGTTTTGTCTGTAGTGCAGCCAATCCATTAACATGCAGTCCAGGCTTTGGATGTAATGTCTGGAACAAATACGAGAACACAGGCTGACAGATGTGATGCCCAACAGTTCATCAATATCATCACTAGATCACTGTCTGACCCTCTTCACTTTGCTTTTCGAAATATGTCTGGAAACTCACTCCCTGTACGTTCCGATTACTGAGGTGTCACTCATTTATCAGACTGTGTATTTTAAGAGATGGCTGAGAAATGCAAGGCAGTTCACTAGGTTTTGAAACAGAGCTATTGTTGTCTCATTGCATTAAAGCTGACCTCAGGTCAGTCAGTATTGGATATTCACAGAGAGGAATTAACCCATAGCAGAATGGCATCTGCATCGGCTGCTTTGAAGTTTGGATGGTAATGGCACTTTATCATTTGGCAGTGTAAATGACCTTCAAGACCTTAAGCGTCTAAAACAGATGTCTTGATTGAATGCTGTCGGCTCAGCTGGAGGTGCAGTGTTTACGTGTTTGGCAGGACTGACCGAGTCAAATAGCATTTGTGTGGGTTTTTTAGCAGTCAGGCGTTGTTAAATGGAAAAATCATTGAAAAGCGTCCATTTGTGGCTTGATAGAACTCAAAACAGCTATGTAAAGACCTTGTTTCCTCGTCACATGAGAGATATTCCATGTGCCTGTACTTTTATATTTGTATCCTCTGAGATAATGAGTGTCGGAAAAAGGGAAAATGTTTTTTCCACCAAAGATTCATAGCCAAACATTTATGACAAATTGTGCATTTTTTGAATTATATACTGTATGTCGATTAGAGCACAACAGGGACCCGCAACTTTTTCTTTGGCTTTGGTTTCACAAGTATTTTTTCCATTCTGTTTTCTTAATAGAGATTTTTCGAGGCTTCTAAGCATTGCCCCCCCCCCCCAAAAAAAACAAAAAAACAAAAAAAACAATATAAAACTATTGACTTTTGACAGTACCGTTTGAATATTATAATAATTTAAAAGAACTTATCAATTTGAATATATTATAAAATATAATTTATTTCTATGATGCAAAGCTGAATTTTCAGCATCATTACTTCATTATCTTCAGTGTCACATGATCCTTCAGAAATCATGATTTGCTGCTCAAGAAACATTTTCTGATTATCAATGTTGAACCCAGTTGTGCTCACATTTTTATTCAGGATCTCACATTTTTATTCAGGATTCTTTAATAATTAGAAAGTTCAAAAGAACAGCAATTATTTGAAATAAAACTTATTAATTTTAATATTAATAAATGTATTCTAAAAAAAAATCTTACTGACCGCAAACTTCGAGCATCAGATTATATTATATTATATTATATTTTTATTTTTATTTTTATTGCATATATATGCAATATATTGGTCTAAAAAAATCTGAGTTCTCTGATTCTGTAATCCAGATGTCTCTTCTAGAGCTTAGTATTGATTTCAGCAATTACATTTATGTCATATGTACAACTTGCTTTTAAACGAAGTAAATATGTCATTGCTTCACAACCTGTCCTGAAACATTTATACAGTATCACAAAAAAATCCCTATGGAGAAAAGGAATGACATTTTTGCTCCTTACTCTACTGTTGTGATCCATCGCTGTGGCCATGTAAAACAAACGACTTGTCTTGTTTGAAGTGTGACAATGTGGAGCAATTAAACAGTTCAAAGGCTTGAGTTCTCCTTCAGCTTAAGACTCCATTGAGTGATCAAAGCGACGAACGACAGCCGTTCTTTCAGCTCACGGTTGGGTTACCAGCAGATAATAACACAGCATAGTTTGTGGCTTTCGGTTGACCAGAGCCTCACCAACAGCTCTGTGTTTTTCTCCTGTGAAAAACTGGTAACATTTGAATGGATCTCTATTGCTTTTTGTTTTGTTTCTTAGGAGCTGGTTATCATGGGTGCACCTGGTTCTTACTACTGGACCGGAACGGTCAAAGTGTTTAACATGACATCCAATACTCACTACAACCTAAATCAAGACAACCTGAGTCCTCACAGATACAGTTACCTCGGTAATACCTGCTCAGATATTAATAACCGCTTCAATATTCCATGCTGTAGTCAGTCCGTCACAGATTTGTGTTTTTTAGGGTATGCTGTGACTGCTGGTCACTTCTCCTCCCCGAATACCATCGACGTGGCGGCTGGTGCTCCTCAAGACAGTGGTGGTGGAAAAGTGAGTGTTGTCTTGCAGAAATTGCATCATTGGTTCCAGGTTCTGTTTACATTGCACTCACTTTGACATTCCAAAACTGCATTGTCATCCATATTTTAGGTTTACATCTTCAGAATCGAAGGAACGTCTCTTGTGAAGACCTTTGAAGACTCAGGGAAAATGGTGAGTATGATGCTCAGGTTTTCTAATTATTTACAAACATAATTTATTCCAAATGTAAAATGTTTATATAATCCACCATAGTTACTTAATAGGAAAAGTTCTTTTTTCTGAAGAACACAGAAAGAGTTCTTTCTGAGAATTTGTTTGGACTGGGACTGTCGAAACCCTAAAAAGGCAAAAAAGCATAATTATCTCTAAGCCTACTGTATCATATTTGATGCATACATTTCTAAGACCTGTGATTATCAACATGATTAAAATTTAGCTAAAACCTGCTGTACACAATGTACAATGTACATGCCTTCTGTCACCTGATTGATGGTTGATTAGTAAGTAAAATACCTTTTAGTGTAATGGTAAAAACGTCCACCTTCAGGGGTTGGCTCACATGTCTCTTGCTGTGAAAAATTTGCTGATTTATATAAAGTATAACCTTTATATTGTAATATTTTAAGATAAAC
The DNA here is from genome assembly GCA_021397915.2 of Tor tambroides. Classification (NCBI taxonomy): domain Eukaryota; kingdom Metazoa; phylum Chordata; class Actinopteri; order Cypriniformes; family Cyprinidae; genus Tor; species Tor tambroides. The sequence goes on along the minus strand of JAFVLL020026958.1, from coordinate 4,138 downwards.
ACTTACTGGACTGAAGCAGCTCAGCTTTACTTGATTATCCATATAATTTTCAGACAAATCAAATGAGAGTATCATACATGATCATCAGTCTTACTAAGACATATATTATTGGGAGATATGACATTGGGAGATATGAGAGTGACATCTGTTATTAATGTTATTATGAGTTTTATGTAGTAGAGTTTTATGAAGTAGTCCGCTATTCTGTTGTAAAGATCATTTATTTTCTTACTTATATATTTTAAATTACTTTTTGGCCATATAAATATCAGCAACTGCACCAAATAAAAGCCTGATGTATGAAATATGATGCTCAGCAAAAAAGACAATGATTTTAAAAAATATATTTTGTCTAAAAGTTCAATAAACAGTTCCATTTATAAAATAAATAAATACATTTAAATAAATAGGATTTTTCTGACTATTATTTCGTAAGTCAGCCTTTACAGGGTTAAAGTACTATATATGACTCTTGCTGTAGTTTTGTGTGAAAAAAGGGCAAAAATTTAAGCTGTTAGCTGAAAACCGGCTCTCATTTCTCATTCATCTTCATATACATTCAAATATGGGCAGTGTAGTTAAATTGTAGCTTGACTTTCTTCCAAAGGGAACTGTATGAGGTAATGCATCTTATGGAGGAGTGATGTGCCCTGTGCATGGCGTTGTAACCTGACTCGTTTGCTCTTGGCTCGGCTTGGTTTCAGATGGGCTCTTACTTTGGCTCCTCATTGTGTGCAGTTGACCTAAACGCGGACGGACTGTCGGACTTGCTGGTGGGAGCACCCATGCACAGCGAGATCCGGGATGAAGGCCAGGTTTCTGTTTACCTCAGCAGTGGCAATGTGAGTTCACTTACATCTGTGTTACTTATTAAAGGAGTAGTTCATCCAAAAATGAATATTTGCTGAAAATGCCATCAGGCCATCCAAGATGTAGATGAGTTTGTTTCTTCATCAGAACAGATTTGGATAAAATGATCAATGGTCAGACTGAGAGTCCAAACAGCTGATAAAAACATCACAATAATCTACCTGTTTGGAAGGAAAAAATCCATCATTAAGACCTTTTAACTTTAAACCTTTTCTTCTGGCCAAAATACGAATCCATAATTCATAATAAAGCTTCCTCCAGTAAAGAAAAAAAAAGTCCATCCTCTTTGGTCCTCTCACATCAGAGCTGTTTTGGACTTTATTCACTAGTAAATGGTTCTTGATCTGTGCACATTTCTCTCCTGATTCAGACCAGACAACTTTTTTCACTGGCGAAAGCGATATTATGGATAGAGGACTCATATTTTAGCCAGAAGTTTTAATGATGGATTTGTTTCTTACAAACATGGAGCTTTTGGCTTCTCAAGATGTTAACTGATGGACTGGAGTGGTGTGGATTACTGTGATGTTTTTATCAGCTGTTTGGACTCTCATTCTGACGGCACCCATTCAATGCAGAGCATCCATTGGTGAGCAAGTGATGCAATGCTACATCTCTCCAAACCTGTTCTGATAAAGAAATAAACTCATCTACATCTTGGAACAGCAAATTATAATTTTTGGGTGAATTTGCCAATTTTGTCATAAACAACACTTGAATGGCACAACACTGTAACAACACTGTAACAATAAATGACCAAGTTGCATTATGCCATAAATGACCAAGAGTTAAATTTGAAGGTAAGTGTTTTCATGCAACTTGACAAATGTTTTGAGTATAAACAATGTTTTTTGTACTTGTTTGTTCAGGGAGTGATGGAGGAAGTTGCAATATTGAACGGTGACAATGCATACAATGCTCATTTTGGAGAGTGTATCACATCTCTTGGAGACATTGATGACGATGGCTACCAAGGTCGGTGTACGAAATTAGTTTGCGCTCAAAATGATTGCACACCGGAGCAAAGCATGAGCTTCCAATACTAAAGTCCTTTAATATAAGGAATATTTTGGGTTTGTGACAATATTGTAAAAAATCTTGTGACAATATTTTAAATAAATGCTGTTTTTCCGTTTGCTATCCATCAAAGAATCCTGAAAAAATTTATTACAGTTTCCACAGAAATTAAGAAAATTTTTACAATATATTCACTTATTTTAAATTGTAAAAATATTTCACAATATTACAGTTTTTACTCTATTTATGATCAAATAAATACAGCCTGATTAAAATAAGAGACTTCTTTCAGAAACTTTTAAAAATTGACTCCAAACTTTTGAATGGTAGTTGAACTGTTTTAAATATTGAGCTGTGCATTGTAAGTGTGTTAGTGTTCACATCAAGTTGTGTTTATCTGGAATATTCCTTTCATTCAAATGATCACAGAAGCACATGTTGCAAAAATCATATTTCCGCTGTATTGGAGACAGAGACATTGTTTGTCAAGTAACTGGAAAAGATGTTTTGACATGAAACAGATTCAAACCTCAGATATCTCCTCTGCGACTAGTGTTCTCACTCTCGATTTTCCTGGCACCCCGCTGTCCAGTCGAAGGCTTTTCTTGGCATCTGGATTCGCTCTTCACCTGATGCATTGCTTGATTGTAGCTCTATTTTCTGCATGTCGCCTCTTTTTGTAATTTTAGTACAGACTGTCCTCTGTTCTCGTACAGTCACTGTTCCTGAAAGTATTTAGGGAGGCTGACCATTACACAATAAACAGACCAAACACATCTATTAATGTGGAAATGAGACTGTAAGAAATTAGAGCTGATGAAGCTAATTAAAATGGCCTGAGGAATATCTAATAAGTGGAGACAGATGTGTCGGATTAACAGGAAGTGAATCTTTCCGGTGTAGGACAGCGAGGGGGTTGGCTGTGCTTAGAACAAGAAACCAATTCAAGCAATCAAGAATCCTTGTAATGAAATGGTGCCGCCTATATGTATTGAGAAGCATCTGTGATAAACTGTTCAGGGGTCAGTGTGGTAGTAAATGTTGCTTTAGGAGGCTATAACCATAAAGAGGTTAACATGTCTGCATTTAACCTGCCTCTTATTGGGTATTTTTTGAGGTCAGCAAAATTTTTTGCAAAAGGATGCATTAAATTGATCAAAAATGACAGTAAAGAAATTTGTAATGTTACAAAAGATTTCTATTTCAAATAAATGCTGTTCTGTTTCTGTTCATCAAAAAACATTGATAATAATCAGAAATGTTTCTTGAGCAGCAAATCAGCATATTAGAATGATTTCTGAAGGATCATTTGACACTTTATTTGTGCTTTATTGTATTTTATTTTTATTATTTAATTTTATTTTGAATTGTATTTGTTTTCATTTTTATTATTTAATTTATTATTGTGTTATTTTTAATTGTATTCTTTAGTTTTTATTTTATTGTTACATTTTTTCATTTTATTGTATTAATTTTTATTATTTTACTTTATTTTATTAGCTACACATTCAGCAACACTCCAGAGACAGTAAATACAAAATAATCCTCATTTTGTTTATTACTTTTGGAAAAATAGTACCTACATTGTTAGCTTTTAATTTAATTTATTTTAATTTATTTTATTTTATTTTATTTTATTTTATTACACTGATAATAGTCAGAAATGTTTCTTGAGCAGCAAATCAGCATATTAGAATGATTTCTGAAGGATCATGTGACACTGAAGACTGGAGTAATGATGCTGAAAATTCAGCTTTGATCACAGGAATAAATTTCATTTTAAAATATATTCAAATAGAAAACGGTGATTTGAAATTGTAATAATATTTTAAAATATTAATGTTTTTACTGTATTTTTGATCAAATAAATGCAGCCTTGGTGAGCATGAGACACTTCTTTCAAAAACATTTTAAAAATCCCATTGGCCTCAAATCCTGAGCACCAATGTATAAAATGCATAAATGTAAAGATTTTGCATGTGAATAAGCCAGTCTCAGTCTGTCTCAAATACTGTATAGAATGGCCAATGCTTCAGATTAATAATTTTATGACTGTTACAGAAATGTAAAAGTTGCCAAAACTCAGCACACTGAAAATATGTGGTAGTGAAACGTGTACTGCTGTTTTCATGCACAAGGGATTTTTTTCTGACTCGGTTTCAACCCCCCTGAAGTTTCACAGACCTTTACAGGCTCTCAAAAACACGTAAGTGTCCATTAAGTGACTTAGCAGAGCGACTCTCAAACAGAG
>JAFVLL020026957.1:0-14702 GCA_021397915.2 Tor tambroides | reverse complement strand
GTGCAGTTGTCCTGTCCCCTTAGCAGAAAAACGCCCCCAAAGCATAATGTTTCCACCTCCATGTTTGACGGTGGGGATGGTGTTCTTGGGGTCATTGGCAGCATCCCTCCTCCTCCAAACACAGTGAGTTGAGTTGATGCCAAAGAGCTGGATTTTGGTCTCATCTGACCACAACACTTTCACCCAGTTCTCCTCTGAATCACTGGCAAACTTCAGACGGGCTGTACATGTGCTTTCTTGAGCAGGGGGACCTTGCAGGATTTCAGTCCTTCACGGCGTAGTGTGTTACCAATTGTTTTCTTGGTGACTATGGTCCCAGCTGCCTTGAGATCATTGACAAGATCCTCCCGTGTAGTTCTGGGCTGATTCCTCACCGTTCTCATGATCATTGCAACTCCACGAGGTGAGATCTTGCATGATGGGAAGAAATAAGTACAGCGAAAGAAAGGAACAGCTCACGATCCAAAACACACCACATCAAGTGTCAAACATGTTGGCAGCAGTGTTTTGGCATGGGCATGTTTGGCTGCCTATGGAACCTGAGGAATTGACAGCAAAGGATTTTCATCCAAGTATTAAAAAATGTGCTTATATTTACAATTATGACACTTTGCCCAAATATTATTGAGCCCCTGAAAATGGAGGTACTTTGCTTAAAATGACTATAATTCCTAAATGGTAAATGTCATATTTTTGTAGAACCTTTTAAAATGAAGCTATAAATCTGCAGTTCAATCACATCTTGATTGTTTTATTTCAAATCCATTGTAGTGATGTATAAAGGCAAAAGCATAAAAACTCCATCAGTGTCCGATTACTTCTGGACCTAACTGTAGAAATATGAAACGTAAAAAATAATATACTTTCAAATATGAAATTAAAACCATCAGTAGGTAGTGGCATGTCACTGTCATTCAAAACACAGATTCATTCATTCAGAAACACCGTTGCTTGGAACAACAGTTTTACTTTGGTTTTATTTTAAACTATTTTCAATGGCGAAAGAAAGCAAAAACACAATAGTGGGTAAAATATTAGTAACATTAGTAAGACAGGAGTCTTGGGCGCGAAACACTGTTTAAATATATATCATATGTAATAAATGTTAAAATCAGGAAGACATACAGCTACATTTTTGCCCCATGTTGAATACTGGTGGCATTTTTATTTGTTCGTCACACATCTTTTATTGCACTTGCTGTTGGCTGAATGCTTGCATGCTCTTTAAAACATTTTCCTTCCTCCTTTATCCACATCCTCCCCCTCCTTCATCAACTCTAACAGCTGACGACTTTGCCATCATCCTACTACTTGTCCGCTTGATCCTATTCCATCTCATCTCCTTCAAACCATTTCTCCTGCAGTTGCACCTAAACTCACTCACATCATTAACACATCCCTTCACACTGGTGTTTTTTCCTCACCATTTAGACAGGCTCGTATAACCCCACTACTTAAGAAACCAACCCTTAACCCATCTCTTTTAGAGAACTACAGACCGGTTTCCCTTCTTCCTTTCATTGCAAAAACACTTGAACGAGCTGTGTTCAACCAAGTCTCTGCCTTTCTCACACAGAACAACCTCCTGGACAGCAACCAGTCTGGTTTCAGAAGTGGACATTCAACCGAGACTGCCTTGCTCTCAGTTGTTGAAGCCCTAAGACTGGCAAGAGCGGATTCCAAATCTTCAATACTTATCTTGCTGGATCTGTCCGCTGCTTTTGATACGGTCAACCACCAGATCCTCCTGTCAACCCTATTGAGAAAGGGCATCTCAGGAACCGCACTCCAGTGGTTTGAGTCTTACCTCTCAGATAGGTCCTTCAAGGTATCTTGGAGAGGTGAGGATCCAAGTTGTAACATCTAACTACTGGGGTGCCTCAGGGCTCAGTTCTTGGACCACTTCTCTTCTCTGTCTACATTGCATCACTAGGTTCTGTCATTCAGAAACATGGCTTTTCATATCACTGCTATGCTGATGACACTCAACCCCCTCTCTCATTCCATCCTGATGATCTGATGATAGCTGCTTGCATCTCAGCTTGTCTAACAGACATTTCTTGCTGGATGAAGAACCTTCACCTTCAACTCAACCTAGCTAAGACAGAACAGCTTGTAGTTTCAGCAAACCGATCGTTTCATCACAATTTCACCTTCCAGTTAGGCACATCAACCATTACTCTTTCAAAAACAGCCAGAAACCTTGGAGTTATGATTGATGATCTGCTGACTTTCTCAGACCACATTGATAAAACTGCCTGGTCCTGCAGATTTGCTTTATTCAACATTAAGAACATCAGGCCCTTTCTTTCGGAACATGCTTCACAACTCCTTGTTCAAGCTCTTGTTCTGTCAAGGCTGGACTATTGCAATGCTCTCTTGGCAGGTCTTCCAGCCAGTTCTATCAAACCTTTACAATTTATCAAGAACGCAGCAAGATTAATTTTTAATGAGCCAAAAAGAATGCACGTCACACCTCTGTTTATCAATTAGCACTGGCTACCAATAGCTGCTCGCATAAAATTCAAGGCATTAATGTTTGCCAAGAAAACCACCTCTGGCTCTGCACCTCTTTACCTAAATTCATTACTTCAGACTTATGTGCCTCTAGAAGCTTGCGTTTTGCAAGTGAACGTTGCTTTATTGTACCATCCCAAAGAGGCACAAAATCACTTTCACAGACTTTTACATTAACTGTTCCCTCCTGCCCAACTCAATCCCAGCAGCTGAATCCTTAGCCATCTTCAAGAATCGGCTAAAAACACATCTCTTCCATCTTTATTTGACCCTCTAACTCTAGCACTCTCTATTCTAATTCTATTCTTTAAAAAAAAACAAAACAAAAACTTGCCCCTTTTAGACTTGCACTTTATTCACTTACTAACGGCTTGTTTTTCTTTAAAAAAAACAAACAAAAAAAACTAACACTAGCTTCTCTATTCGTTTTTTGTATTCTATATTTGTTTTATTTAATTTTATTTAACAAAAAGCAAAGAAGGCCTCTAACACTAGCTTGCTCTATTCTTATTCTATCCATTTTATATTTTTATTATATAATTTAAAAAAAAAAACATTGCTATGTGTATTGCGTTAGGCTAACTGAGCCTTATTATAGCACTTGCATATCATTGCTCCTTTGTTGATTTTGATTGCTTCCATTGTCCTCATTTTTAAGTCGCTTTGGATAAAATTGTCTGCTAAATGACTAAATGTAAATGAATGCTTGAAAATCAGCAGATAACAGCGTGAAACGTAACTGTTGCTCAGTGTAGATGCAATTTGGGAGCTGTAATTTATATTCTGATTGTTTCATATAACTGTAAGGCTGTCACGATTCCATGTTAAATTTGAGTACTCAATTTTAAAAAATCCTCAATTGCAATTTACCTGTGTCGAATAACCGGAAAAAATACTGGATGTGGTGCATTTCATAGACGAGAATCCACAAACTGCATTATTAGCTAAGTTTCTAAGGCTGCACCAAGTATTACAACAACTTTAAAACCTATACTATAGTAGTGTTGTTAAAAGTACCGACCACGATACCATTCGGTACTGAAATTTTAAAAACGTCCATTTCCCGCTAAGATTTGAGCGCTGTTGAGCAGATTCTTAAACAGCGCTGATTGGTCATTGTGTTCACGCGCTCAATAGATACGTCTGTGATTGGCTTCAATGACCATCGCTTCACGCTCTTCACCAAGCGCTTCATTGATCACTGAAGCCAATCAATGGACGTTTTTAAAATTTCAGTACCAAATGGGATCACGGTCGGTACTTTTGACAACACTATACTATGGCATAGAACTATTGTGAATTCACAAACACTACGACTCAGTTAAATAAATATATGTACTGCAGATTCCATATATATGTGCTTTAATAATTAACATGCGTGTAGGTTACATGCATCTCAGAGCGGCTCCATTCACAGTAAATGTGGCTGTGTATGAACTTTTATTATTCAAACTCCATCTCTGCATATTGCTTTGAGTTTGGGATGTTTGTAATGTTCATCTGGGACCATGATGTGTACCATTTCATCAGATTTGTAATGTAAATCATTTATAAACATACGCCAACACAACATCAATAAGTTTCTAAATATGCAAACTGTTCATCATGATTTCAAAATAAATGCTCAAACCCTCGCGCTTAGTTTGCATGTTTTGATGTCTATGTTATTGTTCAAGATATTACAGCGGCTGTAGCATTTTCTATCATAAAGAAGTGGCCAAATACTAAAGTGAACATTTGAATTAAATGTCATTTGGCCGATATTAAACATGGGGTTGTGATCTGCTGTGAAGTATAACACCACCAGGCTGTTGGTGCTCTCTGCAGGCGACTGTTATAAAGTTGTTCTATAAAACCACAGAATCATTTGCTTTTTGAACCAAATATGATTGCCTCACTGTTATTATAAGTGTAATTTTAGTCATTTTAAAGGCTTAGGTCTTTTTTAAGCATATTTTTATTACCAAATAAATAAATGCACTGATGAATTGCTTAGGTAAAATTAAACTGTGAATGGCACAGATTTATATTTTACAGTTTAATGAAGCTAAAACAGCATGTCTAGCGTTCACTCACACATATACTTGATTGTTTAGGCTCTCTTGCCTCTAATGTACTGTACATAAGCAGGAAAAGAATCTGGGAGTGATCTTTGTTTCTCAGACTAAATTTGATAATCAAGCAAACTCAGTGATGAAGACTGGTTGCTATCTTTTAAGACACATTACAAAAAATAAAACTGTTTTTGTATTTTAATATGCTAATGTGTAAATGTGCTATACAAATAAACTGAATGAATCACAAAAAAGTGACAAACTGCCTTTCTCTCTCAAAAGGAGAGCAATTTTGTCTGTCTTATTTCCTTTTAAATGTCATTATTTCAAGGAGTAACGTTGTTTTGATTAGTATGCCATGGAAAGAAAGTAATGTTTACTAGACTCCAATTTGATAAAGTGATTTAATAAAGAAAAAAATCAATTATAGACAACAAATGTAAAGTTAATCACTCCCATTTTACTCATGGTTTGCTTTTTTGCAAATTAATTGTATTTGTTAAGTACTCTTACATAATTAAGTGACAGAAATGAATCCTTTTCATTGTTTTTCATTCAGAAGTAGAGATTGTTTTGGCTATTTATTGTTTTTCCCAATTTATGTGGTGATGTCACTGATTTTGATGAAAGAATGCAAATGCACCGAATTATAATTTTTCCTTACTTCTAATATTTTTTTCCACCACCATGGTCCCATAATGACTCAGTAAAAAAAAAAGAAAAGAAAAGAAATGAATGACCGAAGAAATAACGAGACAAATAACAGAGGTTAAAGACACAGAATGACTGAAGAAAGACTTTGAGGATGAAACCAACCTGTTTGTTGTTCTTCAGTATCTTCATGTTTGAAAGCTTCTTCAATCTTCAGGTCTTCTCTCTCCTCTTTAATAAACGCCATCTTTATAACAGTGTGCTTCAGCAGGAGTTTCTCTGTGTTTAAGATGAGAATAATTAACAGACAGATCTCTGTGTGTCTCAATCAGCTCCCTAGTTCAGTAGTCAGCACACTAGTAAGAGAGTCAGTCTCCATAAACATCATCTTTATAACAGTGTGCTTCAGCAGGAGTTTCTCTGTGTTTAAGATGAGAATAATTAACAGACAGATCTCTGTGTGTGTCTCAATCAGCTCCTAGTTCAGTAGTCAGCACACTAGTAAGAGAGTCAGTCTCCATAAACATCATCTTTATAACAGTGTGCTTCAGCAGGAGTTTCTCTGTGTTTAAGATGAGAATAATTAACAGACAGATCTCTGTGTGTCTCAATCAGCTCCTAGTTCAGTAGTCAGCACACTAGTTCAGTAGTCAGCACACTAGTTCAGTAGTCAGCACACTAGTTCAGTAGTCAGCTCCCTAGTTCAGTAGTCAGCACACTAGTTCAGTAGTCAGCGCACTAGTTCAGTAGTCAGCTCACTAGTTCAGTAGTCAGCTCCCTAGTTCAGTAGTCAGCGCACTAGTTCAGAAGTCAGCGCACTAGTTCAGTAGCCAGCGCACTAGTAAGGGAGTCAGCGCACTAGTTCAGTAGTCAGCGCACTAGTTCAGTAGCCAGCACACTAGTAAGGGAGTCAGCGCACTAGTTCAGTAGTCAGCGCACTAGTTCAGTAGCCAGCACACTAGTAAGGGAGTCAGCGCACTAGTTCAGTAGCCAGCACACTAGTAAGGGAGTCAGCGCACTAGTTCAGTAGTCAGCGCACTAGTTCAGTAGTCAGCGCGCTAGTTCAGAAGTCAGCGCACTAGTTAAGTAGTCAGCACACTAGTAAGGGAGTCAGCGCACTAGTTCAGTAGTCAGCACACTAGTAAGGGAGTCAGTGTTAATGACCTGATTAGACAAAAACACTCAAAACTAGCACATCAAAATAATAAAAGAACACAGATCATACAGACAATTAATATATAGGCATTTATGATTTATATTTGGCATGCATTTAATTGTAGATTATATTTAATGGATTACATTTGAATGAAAATCTTGTCAGATTTGTAGAAGTTACGTTTGTGTTGTTCTTGTTGTAATTCGAGCGCTTATCAACAACGAGTTGGTTTTAAAAAGCTCAGCTTCTCTATCATTTCTCACCAGCGATCAAACAGCATGTTCTCTATCAAACTGTAAGAACGGGTTGTATTGGTTTATACACTTTAAAGGATTAAAAACCCAAACCTTTTTCTCCAACAGAATCGCGCAGCGCAGCCTTATGACGTCACACCGCCACGCCAAAATAAAAGTCCTGTTCACACGAAATAGAAATTCACATACAGAAAACACATTCAAATGATCAGATAAAGGATCGTTACAAAGGATAAATCACAGATTACCACAGTTATTAATACCACTGTACTTTTATCAAGAGGTTGGCTTATTTCGAAATATAATTATACCAACTACAGAGCATTTGTGATAGTCTCAATCCTAAATAAACTCCAGTAGGCTTGATCTTCATATTACAAATGATTGGAAAGAACTGTTGAATATTTCAAATTCAATAAGAATTTGTTGTTAAAATTTAAGTTTGTGGTTGCAGAAAGATCTACCAACTAAAATTGAATACTTATCATGATGTATAAATTTTATTTCATCTCAGTTTTCAAAGAAAATATAAGAGCAATAATTAAAATAAAACTTTGTTTTGTTAAAGTGCATTATATTAAAGGGCCATGATGGCTCGCAATGCTAATTTTAAGCTACAGGCAAAAAGAAAAAAAAAGGCAATTTTGGTTGCTTTTCACGTTTTCACAAAAATCAGTTCATTAACCCCTCGTATAGTGCTCCAAATAGAAATTAAACATCTAAAATAATCGTTATTTGTATGTTTTTGAGAGGTGTACCTTTTTCCTGCTTCTCCTCAACACAAGACATGTCTCTCATCACGATACACAGAATCACAGTATTTCAGGACATCTGTCTTTGGCGAATGTTCACGCAAACATAGTCCATCATGTCTTAAGTAAACGTTTGGTAGCTGTTGGAGAAAACACCTGATGTGTAACATTATAACATCCATGCATTACAGCAGGTCTTAATATAATCTGCCTTGTTAATGTTCATCTAACAACAAAAGAAAGGAGGGGATCACTCGCTGCTCTCGATTAATCAGTTTATTTGTAATGAACACACTACTTTTTACATTTGATTATTTTTCTTACTTGAACACTTCTGTTTAGATGTACAATTAAATAATGCAGTATTTCTTTCTTCCATTAGATTTGTTCTATTGTTTATTTGCATCTTTGTTCTTATTTTTAACTTTCATGATGATTGTTGGATAAAGCTGGATGTCAAGAATGAGGTCAAAGGTCAGTGAAGAGCAGAGCAGAAGAATGACACGGACACAGGGAGTGAGGTTCAGTCAAAGTCAGCTTTATTATGCTTGTGCCTGGGTTTATATAGCAGGTCTAGGCCGTTAACTAAAACTAACAAGTCTATATATGGATAAACAGAAGAACTAATCAGCTTACTAAGAGAGATGAATATCAATTAGTTTCCTTTTCTAAGAAATGTATGGCTGTAGCAAGCCTCTCGTGCTTTCTCTAAATCAACTGAAAGCAATAAAACTATCTTTTATTTTTACTTTATTTGCTGGGATATTGCTGATTGTAATAAATGCATGGATTCCCATGTGAAAAGTTATGATGTAGTGTTGTTTGCTGATGTATTTTTTGTTTTTCCATTTATTTGTTGAAGTATAATAATTATAGTCTGTGTTGCTGAGACTGTGGTTTTCTTTAGCATGGGCTGATGAACTGTGCATATTTGTTTTATTTAACACTTTGTTTCTCTCTGGAGTCGTGCCTGTCCAGTTCAACTGATCACTGTTTTCCCTTTCTCCATTTATATATTTTTGTCTTGTCAAATAACCAGATTATGGTTTTAGCCTAGAAACGGCTTCACCGCCAGTGAGGAATGAGACAGAGACACGGTCTCAGACACCAAACAGCGGGGTGTCACTACACTTACAGTGAAAGAGTTATTGCCCTTCACTACGGTGGAGTCAAGCTGGTCAAGTGGATTTGATTAGCTGGCGCTCGCGCTGCCGCTTAAAGTTAAACATGTCAACTTTCTGAAGCAAGCTACAGGAGTAATAAGATGCACATAAGTGGGCTCAGATAAGCACAATAACGATATAGTTCTAAAAATCGTTCTCAGTATTAAAGAATAGCAGCGTCCACACCACAACTATGAGAGAAACGATATCGTTGGAATCACTTCCAGAACGATTTTTTTCCAGCTGATGAACGATAAAAACACTGACAGCCAATCAGAATCCATCCTGCTATACTGTGCTGGAGAATTTAAAGCGGCAGACGCACCTGCGCTTAGAATAAACAGACGATATCGTCCGCTAATATCGTTATCGTGCTTGGTGTGAACGGGGCTTTACTGCTTTTAAACCATGTTCCTTTAATATTTAATAATTAAACAGACAAACAAAAAAATTTTGTTTTTTTATTTAAGGTAAATTGGTCAAGTGTTTAACCAATAGTAGTGTTCTTGTGTAAACTTCTAATTCCACGTATAACCGAACATTACTGAGACTGATCCCAAAACTGCAACAATCTATGAGAAACCTGAACCGCTTCACAACTAATTTTCAGTAGTTATAAAACAAACCTGTGTCACTTCTGCATACAGCTGATGTTCTTTTAGTGAGGAATATCTGAGGAACAAATGATGTTTCCCTGGGTCACAGGACTGGTTACAGCAGGAGATAATAGCAGCAGTATTTGAAAGCGTAAGGAAATCAAACAAAGAAACAAACACATAGGAGCACAGGAGAAATGCAATGGGTCTCATTCACTAATGTTTATACACCTATTTAAACTTCATGAGTTCGTGTGGCCATATAATCTGAGCATTAGTGATAATCGGATTTTGCTTGATGTCTGCAATGGAGGGCTCAGAGAGACTATTCTACTCGAGCTACAGAGCCTGGAAGCTGGGTGTAGTCAGTGTGGAAGGAGCCGAGCAAAATCACCAGAGCTAGAATCCAGGTGGAGTCAGTGGAGGAGGCGGAGTCGGGGAAGGAGGTGGAGTCAGTGGAGGGGGTGGAGTCAGTGAAGGGAGGGGGCGGAGCCATGAGGAGCGAGTGTGAGAGTTTACACACTGAGGGCAAGTGAAAGGCTTCTCTCCGGTGTGAGCTGTCACCTGTATCTGAACCTCCTTCCACACTGATGACACTTTAAACCGGTTTCACGAGTGTTTTATCATGTGGACATTAAAGTTTGCTTTACTCCTGAAACTGCTGCCACACTGAACACAAACGAATGGCTTCTCTCCGGTGTGAATTCTCACGTGAGTGGAGAGATTTCCTTTCTGAGTGAAGCTCTTTCCACACTGATGGCAGGTGAAATGACTTCTAGCGCTTGTCTTTTGGGCTCTCTTCTGAGAAGATAACGGTTTTTTGGATTTTTCAGTCTGTGAGCAAATAAAAGATTTTTCTCCAGTTATGAAATCAAGATGTTCCTCATACTGAGTTTTCTCTTCCATTTCATCCATTTCACGGAGTATCAGGTCTAAGATGAAAAATACACATAAAAGTTAACGAGTTTAAAGATACAAAGCAAGAGACTTCAAAAATGTCAACTAAATAAATAAAAACACACAGGAAACACTGTCCTGCACAGCTTAGCTAAAACCCTAATTAACTGTTTTCCTTCTCAGATTTTTATTTATTTTTTTGACACCAAAATTCAAAATTTTCATGGCCCCAGAATAATCTACTGTGTGAATGTACACTACCATTCAAAAGTTTGGGATCAGACAGATTTTGAATGTTTGCATTTATGATTGCATTTATTTGATTAAAAAAATACAGACAAAAAAACAGTAATATTGTGAAATATTATTGCAATTTAAAATATCGGTTTACTATTTTAATATACTTTACAACAAGCTGTATTTTCAGTATCATTACTCCAGTCTTTAGCGTCACATGATCTTCAGAAATCATTCTAATATGATGATTTATTATCAATGTTGTAAAATGTTTTTGCTGCTTAATATTTTTTAATAATCTTTTGTAATATACACTAACGTTCAAATGTTTGCAATCAGTATTTTTTTTTTTTTTTTAAGGAGTTAATAATTGTTTTCAGCACAAATGTGTTAAACTGATAAAAAGTGATAGTAAAGACATATATTGCTAGAAAAGATTTCTATTTTGAATAAATGCTGATCATGGTGGAAAGCATTGTAACTGTTTAGTTTATGTTTAGATAAAGCAACGATTTAACAAATCGCCATTAAACATATTTGCGTTCGTGTTCTCGTTGCATTTACATAACTTTGACCAATACAGGTTTCGTTAGTGTTTCCAGAGCTTCCAATCAACGAATCGTTTTTAATAATGTTTCTGCATCGTAACATTACTCGCCAGGGACCGAGTTCGTGTTCACTATGAAGTGACTGGCGATATTAGGAGCGGAATGAGACGCTTCTCCTCTTTTACTCATCTGAGGATGCACTGACAACACTACATTGTTATAGCCAATAATAATTTAGCATTTCACATAGCTTGCAAACGTTATAAAACTGAATTGTGCACTTATTTAAACAGCTGAAATGTTTAATACACAAACCTTTCTTCAGCAGAACCACAACAGACGCAGCCTGATGACGTCACATCACCAGAACAAAATAAAAGTCCCGTTCTTCTGCTTCAAGTTTGTCTCTTAATCTGCTTCTTTCCTCTTCATACCTAATACAGTTCGTTATTATATGCTCAGTATTTTCTTTAATGTCTCTCATCACTGCTCCTTTCCCCCCAGGACGAACACAGTGTTTAATCCTGTATGATTTAGCCTTAAGGTCATTGCACACTGAGTCTGAAATTTTCCGTTTTTTTCGTATTCGTCATCCTTACCTATCAAAATGCATTTTATGACGGACGAAAGTTTCGGAGGCAGTGTGTAAACGTGATTGACACAACGTGAGGTTGTATTTATTTTTTAATGTGCGCAGTGTGCAATGACCTTAATATGATAATGCCTTCTACATTATATTTTTCATGACTGACTTGTGATATTGTCTTATTTTTCTATCTTCCTCCACATTTTTTGCCATATTTGTATTCTTTTCTTAATCAGAGTTGTTCCTTCTCAAAGTAAAATGAGGAATGTTATTAACTGGGGTTGTTCTGGTGAACTTTAACTTAATGCTTTCATATTATCTGACCTTGCTCTTTCTTCTGATAACCAACCAAATGTGTTTCCCTGGAATTCATGACCTTTTTTCTATAGTCTTCCCCTCACCTCACTGCCTATAATGCTGATTTTATACCTCCTTTTAAATGTGTAAAGTTGTCATTTATCATTTCATTGCACTCTTCTGAGGAATACAATTAATACATTTCAAAACCTTCAGATACTTCTCCAGTTTTAACTCCTGCCCATTAGAAAATTCACTACCTAATTAAATAATCGTCCTTCAATACCATTTTACTTAATTTAATACAAATTTCCATGCAATTTAAGCACGTCTTTCCTCCACATAGAATAATATGTTTTTACACTGAAGAAGCTTATTACCACCAGCTCTTTCATTTTAAATTGGCCTTTTCCACTTCATTAATTGCCCTAACTTAAGGCGTCTTTACACCACAAAAGTGGCACAGAAACCAAATCCGAAGCGGCATAAAACCACAAAAATGTGCATTTACACAGACCGTTTAATGCTGTTCTGAAGCGGCATAAATGCATTTACACAGGAATTAAAATTGTGGGAAACATAACAATTTTAAAATTAGTTTTAAAACAAATGCTATAAAATTAAATAACAAACAAAGTAAAACACAAAATAAATAAAAACGATGTTTTAAAAGGTAACGAGATTTCATTTATATTTCCTGCATGTGCTACAGTGTATCCTGCGCTGGACGGTTTGTCACAATGTTAGCTTCTGTGGTATTGACAGTTATTTTCTTTTTCTTTTTCTTAACAAAATTGTTCCAGTTGGAAAAAACACTTAAAATGCAGAATTACTGCATCGGGAACATCGCCACGCGATTAAAAGAGGCCGAAATTAGTTTCAAAGAGCCAGGACGTCACTCAGGCGCAGACACAAACTAAAACTGATCCTAGCGTTAGCTTTCCAGGGGAGACAGCAGATGTAGCCAGACCGGCGTGTGTGGGTGAAGGAGATGTAACGGTACACAATTACAGTGATACTGACTGGGTTAAGCATTTTAGTATGAGTCGAGATACTTTTATGTCCTTGGCTAATGAACTCAAACCAGCTCTACAAAAGCAGGTTACAAACTGGCGAAAGCCAACTGATTACAGACGACGACTTGCCGCTGTGATTTGTGCTCTTTCTTCTGTCTGTGTCAAGCATCTAACTGCATTTAGTCAGGGACGACGTCCCCAGATATTATCACACATATAAAAAGCGAATGATTTGGGAGTCATTCCACTCGTGTTGTTGTGGTCTTTTGTTTTTAGGTAAAAACTTTTCAGACTTTTGAACCGGCGTATTTTAGGCCTGCTTTTATTTTATTGCATCATTACACTGAATTCTGAGCGGACACAGACCCGCTTTAGAGCAGCCTTAAATCGGCGGTGTAAAGATGCCTTAATGCATCTGTTGTTGATATTTGTTTTTGAAATCCAAACTGAGATTTGCACAATAGTATTTTCTGAAGTCATGAAAACTATGGGCAGCCACTGAGCTGCAGTTGAAAAAGCTGTCAGTTTTTCAGATTTTTCCCAGCAGTCGAGATACCTGGCTGACTGCCATTGCTTTCTGTGATGCTAAGTTCAGTGTATGGGCAAAGCATCCAGTATGTGGACCCAATCCTGCTTCACTGACAGCATTAACATCGTTTCTTGCATTGTTAGTGGTCACTGCAACAGGCTTTTTAAAGATCTTACCCTCCCTCTCTCATCTAGCATATCCTAAACATCTAAATCTAGGCTTAAAACGTCTCTCTGTATGGTGATTTAGAGTATTTTACATTGTGTTTTTGTCATAATTTACTTCATTCATCACTTACCTTGATCAGCTCTGCTGTATATAATTGTGCTATATAAATAAGTTTTAGTTACTAAAATACAATGAAGTAAGTATAGCGGTAATCATAGCACTCATACAACACAAACTGAGACACAATCATTTCTAAATTCACATAAAGCTAAAGAGTGAAGCTCAAGCTATTAACCAGTCATACAAATACTCTGTATATGTACCATGATGATTGCTAACTGTCACATATTAACGAATAAATAATACAACCATGCGTTCTATTTATGTCACAAATTCACCTTTCATTGTGAAAACCCATCACCGTACAGTCAAACATGACACAGCACTATAAATATCTCCTCTGACATTCAAAGCATATTCACAAACTTATAAAGCAACTTCCAAGTTCAGCAGCGTTACCTGAGAACGAACCTTTCATTTTAACGGATGAATAACAAAGCAGATGATCATGCTTCTCATTCTCACGTCTCGTCCTGCTAGAAGTGAAAGAGATTTCAGACCTGCTGTTCAACCAACAGTTCAGAGAAAGAAACATCTGCAAATATAATCTGAGGTGAGTGTTTCATCTTTCTTTAGTTGTTTTCATGTATGAGTGTCGTCGTGTGATGTGTCATTGGTTAGTTTGTGCTTTTTTAATGCATTGTGATTCTCTCTCCACAATGGCGGCTTGTCACTGGAGATGGGATGAGGAGAAGAATTGTTGAATAAAGCTGTTATTTTGTTTTCTTTGTGCACAAAAAGTATTCTCGTAGTTTCGTAAAATTACGGTTGAACCCCTGATGTTACATGGTCTATTTTACCGATGTCCTTGCTACGTTTCTGGACCTGGGAACATTACAGTTGTGTTGCTGTTTATGGAGGGTCAGAGAGCTCTCCGATTTCATCAAAAATATCTTAATTTGTGTACTGAAGATGAACGAAGGTCTTGTGGGTTTGGAACGACATGAGGGTGTGTAATTAATGACAGCATTTTCATTTTTGGGTGAACTAACCCTTTAACTAATATTAAATGATTTTCGTTTTGGAAATTTCCATTTTACCTCACTCTTTTTCAAGGTTAAATTTACACTTTCCGCTGGCATTCGCGCTCTGCTTCTGTGAACAGAAAAGAAAGAAAGGATATTTTCGTGGCCATAAAAAATACCTTCCTACAGTATTAAT
>JAFVLL020026956.1:87187-106325 GCA_021397915.2 Tor tambroides | reverse complement strand
TGTGTGTGTGTGTTTGTAGATGTATTACTCTATAGCAATGTTCAAAATACTTCAAAATTAGTATAATGTATAGCGTATCTAATAAAAGTCACCTAGGTCTTAAAGAGATGGTTCGAATTCTTGAAAAGTCGTTATTTTTGTTTTCTTTGCACACAAAAATTATTCTCGTAGCTTCGAAAAATTACGGCTGAACCACTGATGTCACATGCACTATTTTAACAAAGTCTTTTCTGGACCTTGATCGTGTTCGGATCCTTGCTGTCTATGGGAGGGTCAGAGAGCTCTCAGATTTCATCAAAAATATCTTCATTTGTGCTCTGAAGATGAATGAAGGTCTTACAGGTTTGGAACGACATGAGGGTGAGTAATTAATGACAGAATTTTCATTTTTTTGGTGAACTATCCCTTTAAGGTGACTTAGAACTAGTCATGGAACAGGCTTTTGTGGCATATTACAATCTGCCTTTTTAAATAGCTTCAAGTGTCATTGCTCAGACCTATAGTGTGCGTCAGTGTTTACTGAACGCGTCAGAGCTCCTGCTGGACGTTCATCATACACAATCAAATCAATCAGCACCGGCCCCGGATGAACCTGAGACTCATAACAGGCCTAATTACAGCAGGAAAGATCCAGAATAATACATCAAATACTATTTCTATTTGTTACCTCGCTAACCTAATTACCATAACAAGATTTTGGTGCCAGAGTCAACGCAATGGCGAAGCGACTGACCGACCGACTGATTCCAAACCCCGATTAAGCCATGCAGTGCCGAGGCAATGAAACCTCAGACGCCGTGAACTATTAGGCGCCAGGAGAAAGTTTACGAACTTATGTAACTCAATTTATGTTTGGATAAATAGCTGAAGAATGCGCTATTAGTTTTCACACGAGTCGAATATGATAACATCAGTGGGAGGCTGAGTCTATAACAGCCGCTGTGTTCATCTCACTCCTCGACGTGACTTCCCATCATGCTTCAACATCGCTTTAAACACACAGAAAGGAGCCGTTACAGTCTGGTAAACTGTGAAGATGAACCATCAAACAAGAGAAATAGGTGGCATAAACTTGTATAAATATGCCAAAAAATATGCATGAGGTGCATGAAACGTCTTTTACAGTAGCAGAATACAGGAGAGAGAATGCAGTTATGATTGGAGGTGATGAAGTGCTGCCATCTAGTGTATAAAAGAGTACATAACTCTTTTGGGCAGGGAACAAACATATTGGAAACTATGTACTTTTATGTGTTTTCATCCATTTGCCCTTTCATTGTATGGAAAAGTGCAGCCTGAACATTCTGCTAAATGATTATTTTTGTGTTTTATGCAAAAAAAGCAAGTCGTATGGGAGAACTGACATGAGGATGAGTAAATGATGACAAATTTTGATTTTTTTGGTGAACAATCACTTTAATACCCCTCCCACCATCCGCATGAATGATTATGAAACTTCATATCAGGTGGTTTTCTTCATGTTTATGACTTGAGACTGAACTATGGGGTTTTTGTGGGTAAATTCAGCGTAACCGTTTTGTCTCGTTGCAATATCCTGTAATCTAGAGCATCGCACTTGAAGTCATATTATACTGCGTATGGTTTCATTTCTGTTGTTTCATAAGCTGAAGAACATCTGACACAAGGAGTTTCATATAGTTCTGTAAACACATTTCAGACATGAGAAAGATGGGTGAGATTTTGACAGGATGTCTGAAAATGTTCTGGGAAAAAATGACGAAATGTCTGTAAACAGACTATTCGGGTTCATTTTTGTCATTTTTTTTTTTTTTTTTCTGAAAGTCATGAACATTTCCACCAGTGTTATGTCCATCACAATTAAAATTACATTCAAAAGTTTGAGTTTGGTAAGATTTTATTTTATGTTATGATTGCATTGTATCTTATTTATATATTTTTTTTCTTTTTATTCTTAACTGTTTTTAATACATTTTGAATAAAATTGTAATAATTTTTATTCTTTGCTATTAGTGTTATTTTGGGGTTTTTTTGCATCCGTTGTAATTATTTTTATGATTTTTAAAAATAATTTTTATCATTTTACCATTGTGTATGAAATGTGCTGTATACATAAACTTGCTTGCAGCTGCATTTATTTGATCAAAAATACAGTAAAAACAGTAATATTATGAAATATTATAACAATTTAAGATAACCATTTTCTATTTTGTAACATTTCTATCATGTAGCATTATTATAAATGTACATAAAATTTCTTTTTTCAGCAAGGATTCATTAAAATGTTTAATTTCTTAATATATATATATATATATATATATATATATATATATATACGACACACACACACACACACACACTTATTTATTTATTATAAATAGGCCTATAATTTAATGTGTTATAAAAATGTGAAAATGTGATTTAATATGATATATATATATATATCATATTAAATCACATTTTCACATTTTTATAATAAAAAAATACTGCTAGATTAAAAAAAAATTACACACAGTAAAATGGTCCACGAAAAATAATTCACCCCTGAAGAAACACCCATTTGCATGGCCAAATATTGAATTAATAACACTAATCATTGAAAATACAACTCAAATCACAAGTTACACCACAACCATGTTGATTTAATAGAGAACAGAAACCTCAAGGTTCAAAAACAAGACAAGCACAGTTGTTGTTACTGTCTGTCTGAGGTCACTTCGGGGCGTTCTGCAGCTGTCAAGCTTTTACTTGCTAAAGACACTAACTGACCAATAAGACAACTGTTCTGTGCTGCAGTGAAAACTACAAACACTGCACATTTTGCACAGTGATTCCCGTAAATGTGCTTTTTATGCAGAGATATCAAGTAAGAAATACATTGACGTAGATCAATGCAATACATGGACGTCTGTTCTGTCTCATGGCCACAGTATTGTTGCATTTAACATCAGCATGTTATTCAGGATCCATATTGTGAATCGCTAACTGTGCCTTATGTGGATTATTTCCTGTCTGCAAAGAGCAAGATCTGTTCTCAATAGTGACAGCTTAGAGGCCACATCCACAGCGAGACGTGAAAGACGTTACGCGCCTCTTCAATGTTTCCTATCGCTCTTTTGAATCTGTTAGTTCCTTTCAGACGTTTAGCAATGAATACTTTCGCTTTTAGAATGCGTGGGAACGGATATAAGAGAGAAAAATCAAGAAAACGCAATCAAATTCTCATTCAAACTGAGTGCATTTAATTGAATCGCCTAGTAGCATCTAAACCAAGGGCAGTTTATTAAATAAAATATATATATTAAAAAAATAAAATAATAAATAAATCAAACAAATTTCAAAATAAATAAATACATACACCATTGATTAATTGAAATTAATTAATTAATTAATGATTGACTGATTGATTGGCCATCCATCCATATAAAACTCTTTATACTATGATAAACCAAGTCCAGATGCTTGAACATACATCAGCTGTTTTTGTTGAGACTTTGATTGCAATCTTTTATTTGTGCTGAATGGCATGAGGTTGCGGGTGGATCGGTAATATCAGCACCTCTGAGATCTTGACTGATCTCCTGACTGCAGCTGTGTGAATGAGCTCTGGGTTTGACTCAGGAATGTGAACCGATCTGACCTTGACATTGCTGTCCAGTGGCTGGATGCACTGCAGTCCTCCTTTTAATAATTACACAACACACAAGTCAAAGAAGTTAAAGGTGATATTGTGCAATAAACAAACTGTTTTTGTTCCATTCTGAATGAATGTTACTAGGGAATACACCAAATATAGAAATTCAGGCCAATACAGATTACGAAATCACGTTTTCTACGTTATGGTCAATAACTGATATGACCATTTATATTATCATTTTCTTTTTAAATCATTTATTCTGAAACTAATTACTGAATAAATACAGTGTCCAAAAAGGAATTAATATTTATTAATTAACATATTAACAATTCTTAACAGATTAATAAGGCCCCGTAATATAATGATCTCTTTGTGAGGGCACCCCTTTCCTATAATACACAGACATATTGTAATAAAAATCAAATTAAATAATACAATTATTTTACACTGTAAAAAAAAATAAAATTGTTGTTTCAACTTAAAATTATTTGTTATTAGTGAAGTCAACTTGAAATTTTAAGTCAGCGGAGTAACAAATTATTTTAAGCTGAAACAACTTTTTTTTTTTTTTTACAGTGTACCTTTAACATTTTACATCACTGTATTTAAAATTAAAATGTTACTATATTAATATATTAAATATTTTTATATTACTATGTTCTATGAATTATTTCATAATAATATTTTATATTATTTATTAATATTACAAATATTACTATATAAATATAAAAATTAAAACAACTTTTTTTATCTTTTCATTAAGTGGACAAAAATACATGCAGTTTTGTTTTAACCTTTTTTGTTTAAAAAAAAAATACAATAAAATAATTACAATTAACCTCATAATTTCTGATAAGTCTTTAGAAAACTGCATTAAGTATTACCATCAAATTTAGTTAATGTGAATGTAAAAATATTATTACACACACATATAACTTTATTGATTTACTGATTATTTGCGTGAAGTTAGGGCTGGGCGATATATCTCATGCGATATGCATGCGCATCTCGTCAGTAAAGCCGGTTCCTTGATTAGCGGTAAATCCCCATCACCTGTTTTCAAATGGAGCAGCATTTAATACATGGAGCCGTAGTTCACTGACAAGCTACGCAATATCGCGTTCATTATCGAAGGCGATTCATCTGTGATAATGAAAGCGATATTGCGTAGCTTCTCAGTGATCTACGGCTCTGTGTATTAAACGCCGCTCCATTTGAAAACAGGTGATGGGGATTTACCGCTAATCAAGGAACCGGCTTTACTGACGAGATGCGCATGCATATCGCATGAGATATATCGCTCAGCCCTACGTGAAGTTACTTTTAGGAAGTTGTTGCGTCTTAAAACTAATCGAAAGAGCATTTTAGAATCTCATGTTAATTGAGAGACTAGAAAAAATGAAGTATTCAAATTAATTTGTAGTCAAAAAAGACGTTTAAAAAATGTGAAAATCTTGATGTTGATTTAAAAAAAAATGAACACAAAAGGCCATAAACACATACAATCCTTACGTATGACGTCCAGTACACATAAACCAGACATAATCAGCTCAATATGTCGGCATATTTAATCTACCAGCTCTTCCGTTCAGACAGTGATGTTTGCTTTGCACAGATCTTTGCTTTTTATTTCACCAGAAAGACCTTGAAAGCACTTTTATGTGATTCAAGAGATTGTGACTACAAAGGGTAACTATTTCAACAAAACCAATATTAAAAACATCAAAAGAACCTGCTATGGCATGTTAGCCAAACGACAGTTGTAAAGTTTTAATAATGACAACAGCATAATAGTTAACATGAGTGAAAGGACAAGACATAGGCTGTACCACAGTCAGGACCAAATCAAATTAAAGGAAGGCAGGATCACATGACCGTCTGTTTAATCAGAGCGAATTGGCTGACAGCAGACATTCCTCCGCGACAACCAATGACAAAGACACAAAGACTCGGACTAAAGGGCAGGGCATAAGGGTTTGTTTTTGGTTTTAATAGACTGATGGAGGCTCTGAAGAGTCTGTGTAAGCCAACATTACACAAGCTATGTCAAGACCCTTAAAGAAAGCTAGTTTATTGACATTTTGTGTGGTGGCATTTGCTTTACAGTGCTAATGACTGTGTGAACTTTATGAGCTAATTGTTAGCAGTTCACTTAAGATAATAGAGGTCAACACAATCACAAAAGGTTATCGGTTATAACAAAAATGTCAGTCTTGCACGACGAGCAGAAATACACATTGGCCACAACACAAATGATTCGTCCACAATGTTTTATAGCTACATCAAAATATCGATTCTAGTTACTGATTCTACACCTGTTTGAGAATGGCAAATTAAAGTGTCAACGATAAAGAAAACAAAAACTTTTTCTTGTTCAGAAATTTACTTCATGTATTTCATATAGTTTTTTTTTTTTTTTTAAAAAACTTAAAAAGTATCTTATTTTACAAACACCTTGACATATTAATTCAAATATTTTTCAGTTGCACCACATGACATTTTACAACCTGAACTACCCTTGCTTTGTTATTCAGTGGTTTGATTTTTTGGTCTTGAGAGTCATTGGGGTTTGCTGGGGTTTTCATTATTATTTTCTTGTTTTATTTGCACAGTGGTTGCACCACATGACTTATTTGGCGAACAACAGTTTTTCAAATGTTAAATAGCAATGAAGTTTTCTGATTTTTTTTTTTTTTTTTTTGAAGAAAAAAAGAAAGACAAACTACTTGTTTCTTTCATTTCTTTATGATAAAAACATTTTTTACTTGCTTTGCATTTTTACTGCACCTCAAAAATAAGATTTTTTTAAAAATTCATATAAATGAAAAACATGCTCATCACAGAAATGTCATTGTATATATGAATTGGATTTTTAATGTAATTTTGAATAAATTAAGAGATGTGCACAAAAAAGCTACAGCACTGACCCTTAAACAAGCAGGTGCTATAAAAATCCAACTGCATTCCTATTTAATTGAAATCATATAAGAACTATGGGAGTTCAGAAGTGTTTTACATACAGTATAGAGAGCTTAATTTTACTCAACTCTGGGCTTGTTTTGAAATGTACTGGTGCTATCGGTTCTGCACTAAGTATAGAATTTGCAAGCAAACAAGCAAGTAAGCAGCAATGCCAAGTAAAACAAGTACAAACCCCAAGGACAGACCAGGACCTTTCAAAAGGAAAACACACGGCCATAATTCACCAAAACAACAAAGTCAAAAACAGTTCTAAAGTCTGCAAATAATAATGTGTCATTCATCAGACCCCAACTAATCACAGTTTACCATTCCATGGATCGCTGTCTGCTAATGGTCTACAGGAAACAAATACATAAAACAAACTGTGTGTCAAATATTTAAACAATATAGCAAACTACATAACTAATAACTGAAGTTGACCAGTCCTAAAATCTTGACCTGGAATAATAAACGTCATGGTTATTGTAAAATCTGACACAGTTCCCATAAAGCACTGTTCTGAAAACAATGGCTCCCTCCACCCAGCGGACAGCACTTCCTTCCCTCCGGCCTTTCTGTAATCGCTATTGTTTTTCTACATAGTGGAAATCTCCACTCCAATAAAAGTTCTGTACTCCATCCTTTGTGTGTCAAGTGCCCTCCTTGACACCAATAGCTTATAAAACTATTGCTAGCATTCAAACGAGGATGCTAACCTGTCCCCTGACAGAAACTGACTGTTTCTTTACAGACCTTTTGTCTAAGCAGATTAAAGACAACATGAAATCAAACCTGAGAGAGAATAATACACTGATATTAAAATACTGGCAGATACCGATAAGCTGATAATTACTGACAAGCTTTTGCCAATAACCGATAAGCTAATAATGTCTGACATTAATACTGATAACTGATAAGTTCATAATTCCTGACGTTATTGCCAATAACCAATAAGATACTAATTATTGACATGTTATTGCCAATAACCTTTAAGCTGAAAATTATTGACGATATTGCCCATAACGATAAGATGCTAATTACTGACATGTTATTACAGATAGC
Organism: Tor tambroides; assembly: GCA_021397915.2. Taxonomy (NCBI): domain Eukaryota; kingdom Metazoa; phylum Chordata; class Actinopteri; order Cypriniformes; family Cyprinidae; genus Tor; species Tor tambroides. The sequence continues at coordinate 98,686 of JAFVLL020026956.1, read as the reverse complement.
TGATAAGATCATAGTTACTGAAGTTATTGCCAGTAACCGATAAGATGCTAATTATTGACACGTTATTGTCGATAAATGATAAACTGGTAATTATTGACATTATAGCTGATAAACGATAAGATGATAATTACTAACATGTTATTGCTGATAAATGATAAGATGATAATTACAGACATGCTATTGCCGATAAATGATAAGATGATAATTACTGACATGTTATTGCCGATAAATGATAAGATAATTACTAACGTTATTGCCGATAAATGATACGATGATAATTACTGACATGTTATTGCAAATAACCTATAAGCTGATAATTATTGACATTATGCTGATAACCGATAAAATGCTAATTATTGCTGATAAATGATCAGATGAAATTATTGACATATATTATTGATAACATGATAATTACTAACCTGTATTGCAGATAAATGATAAGATGGTCATTATTGACGTTATTGCCGATAAGCTGATAATTACTGACGTTATTACCGATAAATGATAAGCTGATAATTACTGACGTTATTACAGATAAATGATGTTGATAATTATTGACATTTTATTACCGATAAATGATAAGATGATAAGATAAATGGCCAATCTGTACTATTTTTTTATAAATTAAATTAATTAAAATAAAATCGGTTGTTTTTAAATGCTTCATGTGAATTTTCACAACATTTTACTGTGCAGTATGAAAAATTTTGCGATTATCTAAAGATTACATTTAACAGTGCTATTAGTGTTTTTAAAGATTAACTTTAAAAAAAAGTGTTAGATGATGGCAAACTTAAATGATGCCATTATGCTATAAGTGTAAAAATGAGGCAAATGAGCATTAAATATCCAATATCGACTAATGTATATTGACAGATCCTGATAAATGTGTAAAATAATAAAAAATAAAAATTCTCCACACTGTAAGAAAAAGCTCATCTCATTTGTATGTTTTTCAAAAACATATTTTACGAAATGGCTATTTCTTATTAATACATAAAGTGATTTTTACAATTGCCACTTTGTAAAATAGTTACGTTTTCACATGAGTCCTGACCTGAATTATTTCTTCCATAATATTGTATTCAATGACTTTCATGTGGTCTTTCATGATAAATTTGCTAGCAAGTTTGAATAAACAGTTCACCCCGTTTTTCTGCCAAAATGCTGGGTGAATCACAGGGCAGAAGCCAAAATGCCACCTATGCAAGTCATCAAAACAGGAAAGGATTTGGTCTACCAGCCTGCAACGGCCAGCATGATGCTTTATGTGGTTAGAACGGACAAAAACAGCAACAGCAGTTCAACAGAGGATGCTTATGTAATGAGATAGGAATGTGAATGTATGGTCACTGTCTTTGGACCTGTTAAACCAGCTGCATGATGGCATAAACCCATAGGAATGCCTGACAATGCCTGACCTTCTGTCTATAACCAGAAGCTGAAGTCACATGTGACCTCTCACTGTCAGACAGCAGAGAGATGCTCTTAAAATTACATTCTGCTGTATGTTTTATCTTACATGTGCTTAGTCATATATGTAAATTATAGCTTTTACTTTCGCATATGGGAATCTGCACAGTCAGTCAGAAAAGTCTGAACGCCAACAGCTGGTCAACACCCTGCGCTGATGGGTGACATCTATTTGAAGTGACCACAAGTCATTCATTTGCAATGAGAGTTCCTGATTTGATCCAACATGAGCAACAGATATTTCGACTTTATGCAAATGAGCAGTGATATAATGCAGCGACAACCAATGGGAGTGCAGATGGGAGTTCACAAAGCTCTAAACCATTGATTTTGCATAGAAGACAACGGCTAAGATTATTAAAAAAACATATTATACAATACGAGGGGTAAAAAAAAATCATAACAGAGCCCTTATGAACCCCTTACAAACTTAAAATTGCTAAAATAAGGGAAAATTGAATCGTGAGATGTTATCTCAAAGTTCTAAGAAGACAAGCTTAATAAAAAAGTTAATAAAAGTTCTTATAATACAAGCTTGTTTTTTAGTTTATCTCTAACTATTCTTTTTTACTTGCAATTGTGAGATGTAAAATCAGAATAGCATGATATAAATTCAGAATTGCGAGATATAAACTCAAAGTTCTGAGAAGACAAGCATGTTTTTTTTTACTTGCAATTGTGAGATGTAAAATCAGAATAGCATGATATAAATTCAGAATTGCGAGATATAAACTCAAAGTTCTGAGAAGACAAGCATGTTTTTATTTGTTTTTAATTTTTTTTTTGCCAAGGATTGTTTATATCGAGTTATAGACTCGCAATAGGACTTTTTTTTTTCAGAATTCTAAGATAAAGTCACAATTACCTTTTTAAAGTCTTTTATTCCAGAAATAAGTTTCCATAAAAGCAGCTTTTTTCCATGGTGTATATACATATATATATATATATATATATATATATATATATATACACACATACATATATAATTATTAATTAAATATGTTCATAAATATCACACAGAAATCTCTGGACATATATATATATACATATACATATCTATATAAAAATAAATATATATATACAAATATATCCTATACCTAGCGTCAATTAATTTAATTATTAATTAAATATGTTCATAAATATCACACAGAAATCTCTGGACAACATTCATCAGTCCATTCTGCAGAAAAAATAAAGAATTAAATACAAATATATCTAACCTAGCGTCATTTTAAATCCCAATATTAACCAACACAAAAATAGTGAGGCTCTGAGCAGATCTGAACCTGCAATTGAAACAACCAAATCTAATCTTGAACCACAGTCAGTCAACAGTTTAAAAATAACAGTGTCTCTACTGTTCTGCAAATCATAACCGTCAGATTAAACATCTGTCATCGTGGCTATTGAAAACAAGCAGACTTGCTTGAAGGAAAATATGTCAACTGAACTAAAACATGATAAGACATGCTATCAAACAAAGGTATCAAACGATGTATAAAATGACCCCGATACACTATCAGTAATGCATCATGAAGATAAAACATTTGAATTAACTCCTAATAATTTATGAAAAAATAAAGGTGATACCAGAACATTCTTTAACCAAAAGTGTCCAATAATAAGAGGCTACCAAGATAAAGTGAGTATTCAGGAAGTAAAAGTGATATCAATATGGTTGCCACCATGAAGGGGGTCCAACTTTTGCAGAAAAAAACAGCTTGTAATTAGTCACTGATATGAATCAAGATAATATCACTTTAAACATATTTGTCAAAAATACTATTTATGTCTTTATATGTAAAACATTATTTAATTCCAACACATTTAAAGGGATAGTTCACCCAAAAATGAAAATCCTGTCATCATTGACCCGTATGAATTTCTTCAAAAAAATATATTTTGAAGATATTTCTTGATTTTGTCCATACAACGAAAGTCAATGGGGGGGGGTCCAGTGTTGTTTTGGACCCCACTGACTTTCATTGTAAGGCCAAAAAGACATTTTTCAAAATACTTTCTTCTGTGTTCCACAGAAAAGTGAAACACAGGTTTGAAACCACATGATGGTGAACTACCCTTTTAAGATAAACCAACCAAGCAAGCATAGAGTACTTCATACACTCTGTAACTCAAAGTGAAGTTTACATGGAAAAAAAAGTAAAGCTCATGCAGTCAAGTTAATGTAAAACTAACCTCCTGATAAATATCCATCCATCCAACCTTTAGCCAATACCTGAGAAAATCTCTAAAACTAACTAGGTGGCAAAAAGTAAATGATTTAATGGATCTGTAACACATCGGTGACAAATATTTAAGTCTTCTAATCAATTCTTGACCTAAAATAACCCGACAGGTCAGGATGTAGCTTCTCATGTGGCAGGATGTCATGAAGGAAACCACACAAGTAGAACAAGGTGCCATGTTCGGTTTAAAGTTATAGACAATATCAGCTAATATCTACAGAATAACTGAGCCACTTCCAATACAGTTCAATACAGTCAGTGAACTGATTCTATTATGTTTCAAAGCTCATTCACTTTTAAGAAAAACGACTTAAATTTCTTAAAAGTGGCATAAAACTTAAAAATGTGAACTCTCACACTCTTAAAAATAAAGGTTCCAAATTGGGTGTTTTTGCAGTGATGACATAGAACCATTTTTGGTTCCCAAAAGAACAGTTCCTAAAAGAACCATTTTGAAGAACATTTTAAAAATCTAAAGAACCTTTTTTGACTATAAAGGAACTTTTCTGCATTTGAAAGGTTCTAAGGATGTTCAAGCTTCTTCATAGAACCATTGATGCCAATAAAGAACCTTTATTTTTAAGAGTGCACATGATAATTCATAAGTGGCCAAAATAATAATTGAACTCACCCCATCAACCAGTCCATGCTGCTGGCAGCTGATCCACGCCAGCTCTGCTTTGACTTTCGCCGGCTGTTTAAAATGATATCCAGGGCTGGATTTTGTCTTTCTGGAGTGGAGCTGCTCCTTCATTGATTTCTAAAGAGCCTCGATTTGAACTGGTGCTATGAGGGCTGGTGGGATTCGGTTGTCAGAACTGTGCTGCTCGTGTTGTGGGATGCCGGTGCTCCGGTGCTCGTGTCTTGATGTCTGTAAGCCAGGCATGAAGTACACTCAGTGTCTAATGCTTCAGTCCCGCTGCTGCTTGATTTCAGGAATCCGGAAGTAAACACGGACTGTGTTTCAAAGCCCAGCGAGACGACTATCAGCACTGAAGAACGGAATGAACCAAATGTTTTTTAAAAAGACAAAATGTTTTTAAAAAAAACTGTCTAGTTAGGCAGCGTACTAGGCTTTGAGACACAACCACTGATTCCCCCGCGACCGTCGCTTCCGTGCCTGTCATTGTTCACCTCAGCTGCGGTCAGAAATAAACACAAATATCCTGCAAGAGACACATCCACATTTAATAAATATTTACTCGTATTTCTCGGATCACGCCATTTTTATTTTACTTTATTATTTTATGTAGTTTAATGTAATTCAGCCTAATTTAAATTAGCCAATTTATTATTGTTACCATTATTATTATTATCACTATTATTAATAAAGTGATTTTTTTCTTGCACTCTTTAACCGTTCATCTTGATTTTTTTATTATTTCTAGCGTTTCAGAATTCATTCTTGCTATTCAAGTCAGGCTAAATGATAGGCTACATATTCTATAACTGTTTTTATGTGTCTTTACTTATTGATTTCATGCATATATTTTATTTTCAACTTCACTATCAAAGTTATGTCAAGGAATAAAGAACCTCTCATCCTACCAAAAGATGGCGCTGTAAATGTAATTATGTCATTGCAAACTCTATGGCAACTCTACAGCAGGTTTTCACACTTTAATACTATATTCTAACCCTGCCTGAAGTGCCACCTGAAATTTCATATTGTAAACTTTTAAAAATATAAATTGTTAAATGACTCACTTTGCTAGGCCTATATAATATCGTTGTAATGTATTATATTTTATTTTTTAGTTGAACGCATTTTATTTTATAATACCTATTTTCATTCATTAATTATCAATACAACTGGATTAATACTGACATCTTAAAAGACGTGCAATTCTACTATCAGCCGCTAGGTGCTCGCGAACACCTGCATTAACCAATAATTCTGAAGTCTTTTGGAGCAACTCTTACACACACATGCATGTATATATTTCAGAAAAAAACATGTTTATATGTTAAATATATTTATATATATTATACATTATGTGAATATAAATATATACATGTAAATATTTTCAAAATATATACTGTATGTGTGTGTATTTATATACATAATAAATATACACAGTACACACATATATTATGTAAACAAAAACTTTTATTTTGGATGCGATTAATCGCGATTAACCGTTTGACAGCACTAAGTCTTTATAATGCTTATTTTTGGAGACTGACAGCCTCAGTCCCCATTCACTTTCATTAAATGGAAAAGGGCAGTCTGGACATACTGTTAAACATCTCTTTTTCTGAAAGTCATATGAGTTTGGAATGACACGAGGATGAGTAGATGATGACAGAACTATCCCTTTAAGGTTATGACCAGGTCTTACATGAAATCTTAGCACACAAGGTTGATTCCCTTTAGACATTTACCTTGTGCGAATACTGTACAAATCAATACACATCTCTCTGATTCCAGACACGCCGTCTCCTGTCTTCCCCTGAGCGGCGCCTGAGGACTCAGACCTACCTGTGATTCAAGTGCACATCTGGCCCACCTGACAATTATAAATGGTGTTGGCATCATCATTGGCATCACTGAAATCACAGGAGAGCAGACGTGAAGTATGTGGAAGGAGAAAGAGGTGTTCTGAATAATACATGAATGCTGTTTGGCCTCCTTGATGACAAATAAACCAGGAACACCAATGTCACCAACCACCAACAGATGGCAGCACCATACAAAGGCCAAGAAAACGGTGGTGAAAGTGTGATGTAAGTACACAGCTTGCATGGCACATTAAATAAATGTTCTGTGAAGGGTGGTGTCTAACCTCTAGAAAATCATCTGCTGCATTAGGTCAAACAAATTTATATATATATATATATATATATATATATATGAGCTTTGTTATTAATTTCATTGGGGTTTATATTACTTAACAACCCTGTGACCAACATTTGGAACATATTTAATACAGGTCTGATTTGGGTGATTTTGTGGTTTTCTAGCAAGAACATTAAATACGAAGCAAAATAAATGCATTTTAATAAGAAATTACATGTAAATAATAATAATAAGACAAACCAATGCCAGAATGGGTAACAGGGCTGGAAATTTTGCCTAAATTAAGCCGTCACTCATTGGGGGCAGCTAAATTTTTGGCAAAATATTGGTTTTTAGTTGTCGCTAAACGTATATTTACCATAAATGAAAGGAAAATATTTGTGAACTCTTTTTTTTTTCTTACAATATCTTGGATAACAGAGTTGAATAGTTTGTGTAAAAATTGAGAAAATATACTGAGATAATTTGCTCGTCTTCAAAAGGTGAAAATGATGTTACTTTGATGTCTAAATTCCAAATAATGTTTAGTTTTTAAAAAATCATGTTTAATTAAAATTTTGTAATAATTTAGATTTATTTTCATACGATTATTATGGCCAGAATAATTAAAATGTTCTATTATTTTAATTGTTACATATAGTCAAGGAGGTCAAGACCCCCATTTAAAGTCAAAATTTTAAAGAATCTTACATTCTTGTAAATTAGAGAAAAATCTTTTTACTTTAACTAAAATTTGTTAATAAATGATATGTTTGGTGCAAAATAATATATACTGTATGTATGTGTATATATATAAATATATATATATATATATACACACACATAATAAATATTCACAGTACACACAGATATATTATGTAAATAAAAACTTGGTCACACTTTATATTAGGTGGCCTTAACTACTATGTACTTACATCAAAAAATAAGTACAATGTACTCATTGTGGTCATATTGTATTGCAAAACATTTTTTCTGCTATTGAGGTGGGATATGGGTAAGGTTAGTGACAGGTTTGGTGGTATGGGTAGGTTTAAGGGTGGGTTAAGGTGTAAGGGATGGGTCAACAACAGAGTAATTATAAATGTAATTACAGAAATTAATTACAGATGTAACTACATATAGGTATTTTTAAAAATATAAGTACAATGTAGAAACATGTACACAATAAGTACATTGTATCAAATTATTAATTTAAAATGTAAGTACTTAGTAGTTAAGGCCACCTAATATAAAGTGGGACCAAAAACTTTTATTTTGGATGCGATTAATCGTTTGACAGCATATATATATATATATATATATATATATATGTGTGTGTGTGTGTGTGTGTGTGTGTGTGTGTACTTTATATACATACACTTTATACTTAATTCTTCTTTCTTTTTAACAGGACACCAAAGAGGACAGTATTTGTACAATGTGCAAAACATACTTCCAATTCAAATTGCATTAGCAATTAGCATTAGCACTTGAAAGCTGCTACATTGTGCTCAAGGGAAAATCAGCTGCAGGTTAAGCAGTTATTAAAATAATTACACTCCAGGTTTGTAAAGAGGTCTGTTATAAATTGTAGTGGCTGTTTTCAGATTATGGCAAAACCTTTTTTTAATTGACTCGACATTGGAAGGCAGCCACACTAACATAGCATAAAAATGCTATAAAGTGCATGAATACATAATTTTGTGGCACCAAAAGTTTATAAAATTTGTTATGGTAAGTTTCTGCGGTTTTTCTTTTATAGTGTAGAAACATTTTCACATGCTTTTGATTTACGGTCATTCGAGGACACAGGCAATGGGGCAAGAAATCCCTCGGAAAGTTACCTACCGACTCCAGCAAACGCAATTGAAGAGAATTGTTGCAATGATGTAACAGTTTTATAAGTTGCCATATATAAACTCTGGGATCGGAGAGCAGTCTGGCACACAACACGACTGCATCTGGGAACAATCGGCTTCAGTGGAACTTGTCACGCTCATATCCAATCGCTTATAATAACACACATTTCTTGCACTCAGACAAAAACCTCCACTGTGTTAATTAGGCAGAGTTAAATATGGTTTACTGAATTATAACATAATGCATTATTATTCTTTGAAAAGAAACGCAGTAACATTGGAAGCAGGTTTTGAAAACGCTGCTTATGAACCTAATTATTACTAATCTTCTTGTTGCTCATACACTAAAACCAAGGGGATGTCGGAAATAGATATTTTCCACATCTGATCTGACTGGGTGGGGTCGAGAGTGATGAGTGAAATTACTAATAATTATACTGATGAGAAAAATAGAAGGAATATTTGGTGCAATGTAATAATAATAATAATAATAATTTAAAAATATATGTTAATTTTACTAATATTTCTGGCTAGACCTTATAATAACTAGTAAGAAATATAAATTGTAATTATAATTTAATTTTAATTAATTAATATATATATGTAATTATTATTTATAATAACATTATACATGTAGAAAAATACAACATTTTAATAAAGAAAAAAACTATAAAATTATATAAGCATGATTTAGTACACTATTTACTCAAAAGTTGCTAAAAATATTTCATATATTCATATTTTGAAACATTTGAATAGTTACTAATGTCAGGGTTTATACATTTTAATTTATATAACAAAAAACTAATAAGAAACAGAAATATAAAAGTGATTAAAAACAATCAAATGTGAATTGCCACACAGGGAATTCTGGGAGTAAAATGTATAAATTACAAGATTTAAAATTACTGTAAATAAGATTTTTTTTTTTTACTTCCAAAAACTACATTTAACAGTATTTTACTGTAAAATTGCATGACATGTAAGGTTAGATCTATTAGAGGGTCTCCCTGTATATAAGGAAATTTATTATTACCAATTAATAGGTTTTACTGTAGCGTTTTTACAGTCATCAGTTATCTTATTTTTTTTTTTTAGAAATTGATAGTAAATTTACAAATAATTACAACTTGTATACACACACACACAGTAAAAATATTTTTCGAAGTTGTAATTATAAGTATTTCATACTTGAATGTACATGAAATACTGACCTGTTATCAAATATTTGTTAATAGTTAATAGTTTCTCTTTGAACCCATTTAGCAGTGAGAATGAAATCTGGTAGCCACAGCATGCATGTTAAAAGCTTTGATGGTGATGTGAGGGGGGAAGACAGGAGGGTCTTTTGTGTTGACTGCATGTCATCATGCGCTCATCGTCAGCTGGGCTTCCGTAATCATTATCCCTCCAGAACACGCAGTCCAAACACTGCCTCACTCGACTTACTCAACAAACATCTGATTACGTGTATGAATCACCCACACCCCACTTCATATGCCTTCATTTGACTGTACAAAGTAAAATTTGTTCTATTAACATATTACACAGACCAAAGCCGCAGATGCCCACACAGTGTCTCATTCTCTGCGCTCACATTCGAAAGCAAGACGAGGAATGAAAGAAAAATCCCCAAGCCGAGTGAGCACAGAATGGTATTCTCGAGTGGGAAGTGGGGAATTTTTCCTCCTATTCCCAATGGATTTAGTGTTCCTGGTCATACGGAGGGCCTTTCTTACCGCTGGCTTTCACCTTGACCCCGCAGCTCTGTGTGTGTTGTACGTGGGCGGCTGGGTTTGGACTCAGGTTTTTATACCACCTTCTCTTCTTTCACAGGCGCAGACTATAAAGACACGTCTTTATTGAGGAGAACAATGGTGAGGAGTTACAGCACAAGAGACCTCCAAAGCATGTGCAGTATATGCAGAACAGCAACAAAGGTCAGGTATGCAGATCCCACTGTATGTCTCAGATCAGTTCTTCTCAGCTGCTTTTTTTTTTTCAATCTGCCAAAATTATACAAACATTTTGCTATAATTTAAAGGAATAATTCATGCAAAAAATGAAATTAGCTGAAAATGTACTCACCCTCAGGCCGTCCAAGATGTAGAACAGATTTGGAGTAATTTAGTATTACGTCACTATTTTGTCCAGAAGCAATGGTTTGTTAAAAAGTTAAAATGCCTTGATGGAATTGTTTCTTAGAAATATGCAGCTTTTCGCTTCATAAGATGGAGTAGTGTGGATTATTGTGAGGTTTTTATCAGCTGTTTGGACTCTCATTCTGACGGCACCCATTCACTGCAGAGGATCCATTGGTGAGCAAATCATGTAATGCTACATTTCTCCAAATCTGTTTTGATTAAGAAACAAACTCTTCCACATCTTGGATGGCCTGTGGGTAAGTAAAATTTCAGCAAATTTTCATTTTTGGGTGAACTATTCCTTTAACGACGCACAGTTATATGGTTTGTTGCATCTTGCATTTACTATGTTTCCCCTGCATCCCCAACTTATTGGACCATATTTATATATTACACTACATACCACAATTCCTCTGCATTTCTTGGTTTTGCCTCAGAAACAGCATTTTTGATGTTACCCCATAAGTTTTCTATTGGATTAAGGTCTGGAGATTGGGCTGGCCACTCCATAAGATTAATCTTGTTGGTCTGGAACCAAGATGCTGCTGGGTTACTGGTATGTTTGGGGTTGTTGTCTTGTTGAAACACTCATTTCAAGGGCATTTCCTCTTTGGCATAAGGCAACATAACCTCTTTAAGTATTTCAATGTACTCAAACTGATCCATGATCCCTGGAATGCGATAAACAGGCCCGACACGTAGAATGAGAAACATGCCCATATCATGATGCTTGTGCCACCATGCTACACTGTCTTTACAGTGTATTGTGGCTTGAATTCAGTGTTTGGGGGTCGTCTGACAAACTGTCTGCAGCCCCTAGACCCAAAAAGAACAATCTTGCTTCATCAGTCCACAAAATATTGCGCCATTTCTCTTTAGGCCAGTCAATGTGTTCTTTGGCAAATTGTAACCTCTTCATTTTTTCAACAATGGGACTTTGCGGGGGCTTCTTGCCGATAGCTTGGCTTCACATAGGCATCTTCTAATTGTTACAGTAC
>JAFVLL020026956.1:79687-84687 GCA_021397915.2 Tor tambroides | reverse complement strand
GTTTATAATCCAATAAAAACTGGCTGATCAGCAGACATAACTGTCAGACCATCAGCCAGGTTCAAATGCATGTAATTGTGTATCCTTTTTTACTGATGAAAAGGTTAGGGGTTTGTCTCATCTCCAAGACGCCAGTTTATAAGAGCATCTGCAAAGGGTCCTTCTGTAAGTCATTCACAACATCCATCCACACATCCCTCCGCAATCAGACCCAAACAAACAATAAATAATGTCATAAATATTCAGAACAAATGGGGGACACAGACAAACCCCTTTAGAGTCCCTGTCATTTTTTCCCTTCATTTCGTCTTGTGTGCTTGTTAATACAAAAATCAAATTCTTGAAAATCAAAATGAGTCGCTACTCATTTTACAATGCTGGGGTATCATACATATTTTTCTAGATTACTCTAGAATATTCATGCTGGATTAAAGTCTTTAATAACTCAAGCCAGCAGACTGGAGAGACAAACGAAAGCCATATCAAATGCTTTAGTTTGTGACACACTGCAGGACATCAATGGTTACACGTGATTTTTTTGTAAAGCGCTGTGGTACCCTTTTAATGAGAACATTCTAAAACTTACCCCTTAAAGCAACAGAAAGTGCATTTAAACATCAGATAATTCCTGGTAATAACTGCACTCCCTTATAAAGAAAAAGGAAAAACGAAGTAAAAACACATATTGCTTGTAGTTGCGTATCAGTTTTGCGAGTGTATTTTTGTAAATATCACAGAAAAAGAGAGATCAACACTGAAAAAGAGGAAAAATAAAAACTCCACAATCTTTATATTATTTCTCATTACCAGAATGAACCAGTAGAATAAATTAAAACTGTAACTAAGAAAATGACCAAACCCCCCCAACCCCCCCCCCCAAAAAACAACAACTTTAAAACGTCCATTGAAATCACTGTGTATAGTTCATATACTATTTGTTTGTAAGGAAAACAGCAGCCTTGACGCATGCTTAGTGAGAGGAACGTGGGTTGCACAACAGTTCGCGCATCACCACTTGGGCACAGGAGGGGAAGGACAAGACCCTGAAATCTGGGTAACAAAAGAATGACAGAGAACATTATGGGAAAACGCCCCCAATGCGTTTCCTTCATGACATGCCTGGTTCCTCCTCCAGGATTCCGTGAATGCTGGGATACAGGAGCAGGGTGGACAAGAGCACTGCACAAAGAGGCCTTCATTCAGCCAGTAAAAGCATGTACCACCAAGGCTTAGTCTGTGCTGACTCCTTGTGCTGTGGCGGTGTAACGTCCAGGGCGGCATAATAAAAGAAACAAGTGTGAGCATAACAGCCATGCTTGATTCTCAATAGACCAAAAGGCTGGTAAAGCTTTTATGAGGAATAGGGTGGTCTGTTTCTAGAGTGAGGAAACGAGGGATTCTGCAACTGCAGTCTCAGCTCGTTGTCATCTGGGGATGGCTATGGCTTAAAAACAGTAGAAAGACAAAGCAAAGTCAAGCTGCGTCCGGTTCCACCGGCTTAAAAAGACAAAAAAAAGTCCCATTTCTGAGAACTAGTCATTATTGACAAGTCTATGAACTAATATGAATGTTCCACAGCCTTGCCAGGCCCACTCTTAGTCATCCTTGCTCATAAGTGGCGCCTGTTCGTCTGTGCGTTAAAGTCCCCAGGGGCTGTGCAGGTGATGTCAGGATACTTCAATGATTTCCATGCTTCCAGAGAAGCTGGACTGTTTGCTGATCTTTCCTAGTTCCTCCCTTGAACGTGTCTCCGATATGCCCTCTTCAAACTCCATCTGACAGCTGCGCCGCTTGAACTGCTTATCGGCAGCACTGGAAGTGGGAGCGTCCTCGTGCCAGCTGCCCCTCGAGTCCCGTGGCTCCCCCACCTTCTCCCGCAGGCGCACAGCCTCGCATGGGCCGGGAAGGCTGCTGCATCCCAGTGCAGGAAAGTGTACCGCCCCTCCTCCGCATCCGTTACTGTTCATTGACTCCGAGCTGTAGAACCAAGGGGCTTCGCCTGTTGGAGTAACAGGGGTCGTGGCCTGTACGGTATCTCTATGCTTGGTCCACATGGGCCCGGTGCCCACAGTGGGAAGGCTGAGCAGCAGGGAGGGCTTCAGATTGTCGTCAAGACTAGGACTTTTGTGTGCGGGGAGTGAATGTCCGAAGTGCGAGTGCACAGGAGAACTTCCAGCGCTGCTACCATTGTGCTTGCTTTTCCTCCGCGAACGAGGTCGGGAGCTGCTCTCAGGAAATAGGCCTGGAGATTCAGCTAAACTGGGGCTGACAGGTGAGTACTGGCATACGCCATTGGCTTCTCCGGCCCCAGGGCTATCCAGCTTGCAGAGTTTGGGAACATCTTCGGTATGTGCAGGCGTGAGGCGAGGACAGTGGTTGGGCTCGTAGACCGATTTGATGTCAAGTGAGAAAGAGCGTTTGAGCCGGTTGGTGTCTAGGATACGCTCTGCTGACAGATTCAAGCCATTAAAGCCTTGCTGGAGGGAGGTTGGAGAAGGTAGCTTGGTGTCCAATTCTGTGCTGTCCTTCTCAGCCTCCAGATGACCTTTTTCAGGATCACTGGAAGATTCTCCTCTAGGTTCTGACAATTCCTTCAACTGCTCCAACTTCTCCTGACCCGAGGACAGAGCCTTTAGCAATCTCAGACCTTTCTCAAACTCCAGCAGCTGTCCCAGGAAGTTGAAGTTGGGTGATATTGAAGGTCTGCGGTCCTTCACAAACCTGGAAACACAAGATGAGTAAGAACGATTACCCTAAGGACAAATCCGCATATATGGAAAGGAAGACATCTTCAACACAAAGACGCATCATGTGAGCTTATAAAGGCCTTGAACAACAATATGCGTTTAGGATGGCCACGACGAGTATTGTTTACAAGTGTTTCAGTGTGATCCATTTTACATGTTGCAGGAAATGGATATAAAATTACAGCTAGCAGAAAATGTCTTTCTGAGACTCTGCAATTTAAGCTGCAGGGTGTCTGAGTGAGTTTACCTGTATGCGTCATCTGATGACAAGCCCATTGTCTTCATGATATAAGCGATGGCGATGGTAGCGGACCTGGAGATGCCAGCTAAACAATGGACAATGACTCGACAGTTGGAAACCTTGGCTTTGTCTGAAAAGGAGAAGGGAAAAACGTGAGCAAACACAAAACATGGAAGACAACCAAATACATCTTCAGTGACAAGCCAGAAAAAAAAAAACAATTTCTGCAAATACGCTTTGAGGATCAAATTTGTTCTTCCTGATACCATCACAGCGGATGCTACTCACTTTTCATGCTAACATGTGAAGTTCACTTGAAGAAAATCAATCAGCCAAGGGAAACTAAATCAACTCTTTTCCTATTGTCACAAGTTGGTTCTTACCAATAAACTCGTTGGTTTTGTCTAGCCATGGCAGGAGTTTTTCACAGTAGTTGTCATTGACGGGAATGCGCATGAAATGGCTTTCGGAGATGAACTCTGGCTTTGGGCAGGTGTTGCTTGCATTTAACACATATGTGATGCCGTTTTGAGCCATCAGATCCTGAGAGTGCAAAGAGCCAAGGTATGAATTATGCAATGTGACTACTCCAGTTTTGGAAGTTTTAACAAATGAAAAGTTTCTAAAATTCCAAGACCTCAGTTACAGTCAGCTGTACCTTGTTGAGCACATCTTTTTGGGAGCCCAGGTAGAGATGGGGCAGGATTCGTGTGGGACCAACGTTTGCCACAGGCAGACATGGCTGAGACAAGCTCATAGGCATAGTGGCCACTGGCTTGCCTTCACACAGGCCTGGGAAACAGGATGAGAATGCTGCAAAACCACCTAATGAAACAGAGAAAAAGAGAGAACATGTTAGGAAACATAATGACCCCCTACCTATGTGATAGAAGAAAGACAAGACCAACAAGAATGCTGGATTTGGCGACTGACAACAGTGTCATTGTTGTAACATAAGTCGTTATGTAAGGGATGCAACTCAAAATCTCTCAAGCAGGACAAAGAACTTAACAAAGAGCAGCCTATAATAATAAGAGGCATATTTCAAGTCAAAACCTTTCATACTAACAAAAGACGTGCTGATGTCACACATCATTTGTCAAAACCTAAGCAAGAGAGGATTCAGATGTTATGAACAAGATTATGCCAATCTAGGTCAGTGCATGTACAAACACAGCAGTCAAGTAAGCAAAGGCCAGTTGGCCTAAAGAAGGATTCTGTTTCTTTAAGAGGCGGGTGGCTCCAGTTTTGGCATTCGTCTGCTGGAGCTCCTTTTCCTGGATGACCTAATATCCTCAACTGAACAATTGCGTCAGGCTTAGAGAATGAGGGTGGTCACAGGTGCAGACCAAGCCCTCGATTCATAGCTCTAGGGTGTTGGGTGTCTGGACAGCGATGTACACACGTACAAATGCAAGGTAAAAATCTGTAAATGCACTTACGTGCATCTATAAGCAGCTGAACTAGAATGCATTCGTGTAACAGGGAAAGATGGAAAAGTGGAATGGAATTACAGAGGAAGAAAGTAAAGTCCTCATTGAGCTGTGCAATGCTGCCAGAAAGCGTGAGCCCCGGCAGATGGGTTTAGACCTTAATCGCAGATGAGCTCCATGAGAATCTGGGACATGGTAACCCTGGGAGCGTGCACACACAGCAGTCAACTAGGGAGCCATGAAATCATTTCATCCCGGCCAAAAAACAGTGCAATAGTCCAAACAAAAGTGACTGTGTTAAACAGATCTGGGTGGGAAGGAGGAGTTAAAATGAACAAGTCAATAAAATGAGTCATGGCAAATAAAGAGTGAGGTGATAAGAAGGTTTACAACAAAGAAAAAAACGTCAGCCACGCTCAACTTTATTGCATGACTTCATTCAAAGTCTATACATGGGTGACAAATCATACATCAATTAACCGTGAACTTTAAAAGCCACCTGCTTTGCCCTAACTGACAACAAGGAACACCTGTCCCTCTTATCCATGTGCAAATCACCATCTAAACAACTATTGTTTG
>JAFVLL020026956.1:72500-79587 GCA_021397915.2 Tor tambroides | reverse complement strand
AACAAAGCAGCAACCACAGTGATCTTCTCCCAGACTCGATGACGTTATCCCTAGCAGCACAGACTGATTACGGAGCAGAAGCTCTGGAGACTACAACGCCCGTGTGATAAGAACCTTCCCTTTGTGATGAGGACAAATGCTTTCTTCAAGACCTTTTCAAGAAGTAACATTTTGTGGGCACACTAGAGGAAAAATCAAAGGAAAATACTCAGATGGCAAAAACTAATCCTGCATGATTTGAAAGTGCTGAGCATTTCCGAATAAAGGAATCAATTTAAAGTTAAAATAAGGCAACATGAGTAAACCACTACTGTGAATTCTTCTTGAACAGAGCAGGAAAGCATGGTAAATAACAAAGAGCAGAGAAAGTGCTTGTGTCCTAATTATTTGACTATGAATGGACTGGTCACTCAAAGCGTAAATGTTGGACTGATTGAATCCAATGAATAACAGTTACGGGGAGGCAGTAGGAACGGATGATGCTATGCGTTCGTTTCGGTTCTCTCAATGGAAATGGGAGAAAAGTAACACCCCTCCCTCCTAAAAGCAAGATTTACAGGTTTATTCCACGAAATCCAACCCAACACTGCTTGAGTTTCATAGTTTGTTAAGAGCAAACGTGGCCGTTTCGCGGAATAAGTTCGTAAACTAAAACAACGCTGCAAAATCAATCCGCATGTGGCTGCTAGCGCGCGTTACACATTAAGCCTGACTAAAACACTAGTGTTGGTTAGGTCATAGTCAATGTAAAAGCTTTTATAAAGAGTCTCGTGCAGTGGAAACGCGGACCATTCAAACGCCCTGCGTGACCTTTGGAGAACTCGTAATGTAACACATGTGGCTTTAGCGGAATGGAACGTAACAATGAAATCTGGACGCGAACGGTTATCGTGCGTTTAAAAACAAACAAAAGAAGCAAACTCAACATAAAAAAGACGAGAAAAACCCCCTGAATAGTCATTCGAATCAATGAACGCATGATTATGCCAGCTCGATATTTAATGTGCTTACCTATTTAAGGTGTACGAGCCGTTCCGTTTGAACCTCATTTTGGATGATAAAAGTTTGACGATTAAATCCAGAACTGTAAAAACTATCAGGCTGCTAACGGAGTATGTTACAGTAAGCTGCTGAAACACAAAGAGACGTGAGTCCTGAGTACGAGACCGCCTCTAATGTCCGTTTGTCTCAGTAGGATTGGCTTAAAATCAGACAGAGGGATGAGAATGAGATTAACAACACTTCACTGTGTGCCTGTGAAGTTATTCATGAGAATAAAACGTTATGTTTTGTCTCAGATAGGCTTCTTTTGGCGAAACCGCGGTATGGAGGATGTGTGACTGCGCAACTGCCAAACAAAGAGCGAACGTTTAGCTAGACAGATGAGTTTTTAAAGAAAAAAATAAGCCGCCTTTAAATATTGCCAAATGCGTGTGCGTTCACGTATTTGTGTGTGTGTAAAGTGAGAGAGAAAGAAAAATGTTGGGGTCATACCACCAACTTCCAATCATTTATCTTCCTCCAAACAGTGAAAGCTCAAAGGATCCTACTAGATGATAAGTTTTAGCTGTTTCCCAAGACACATGTTGGGAAGAGCTAAAAATAGCCGTAATGATATACTTTAGGTTGGTCTCAACCACAAGACCCCACCCAATACAGCAGCACTGACTGGTTCCACTTAACTAAAGTGCCAGACTAAAAATAGATCCAGACCAAAAGTGAGAGCACTACAGCTCTGAAATCAACTACCTACGTTTTTCGTGTATTAGGAAAAACAGAAAGATTAAAAAATATAACTATGATATTAAAATAAAATTACTATTAATGCAGAAAGTCGCTTCTGGTCAAAATATGAGTCCATAATCCATAATTACGTTTTCACCAGTGAAAAAGTTTATACCCTGTTGTCCTCTCAAAATCCACATATTTGTTTTGGACTGTTTTTGCTTGTAAACATTGTTGATCTCTGCATATTTCTCTCCTGATTCAGATCAGACAACTTTTTCACTCAAAAAAGCAATATATATGAATAGAGGACTTATATTTTGCCTGTAAGCAATGGATTTGTTTCTTACAAACAAGCAGCTTTTTGCTTTAAAAGATGTTAATTGTGATGTGTTTATAAGCTGTTTGAACTCTCATTCTGACGGTACCCATTCACTGCAGAGGATCCATTGGTGGGCAAGTGATGCTACATTTCTCCAAATCTGTTCCCATGAAGAAACTAATTTATTCTCATCTTGAATGGCCTGGGTGAGTACATTTTAAGCTAATTTTCATTTTTAAGTGAACTATTCCTTTAATGGCTTACATTTGATATTTTCTGGATCTTTTATATTGTTTTAAGTGTTTTTCCTGTTCTTCCAGTTCGAATTCCTATTTAGCATCCTGAAGGGTGTGGTGATTTCAAACTCAATTCAAATGCACACTCATGAATTGAAAAGGAGCCAATTCTTACATTTGTAATCTCACAGACCCTGCAGTGTGTGTGTTACGGCGACCACACAGAATATGATGAAGGCGTTTCTCTCTCTGTAGGTTAGTCTCTTGCGGAGAGCTTGGCTGGCTAGCAGGACCATCATAATTACAGCTAGCTGGCAGTGTCCTGAGTGATCGATCCCTGTGGCTGCAGTCTGCAAAGAGTTATGCAATCCTCAGCGAGAACCATCAGTGCACCAGGACAAACCAGCTGTACAATTCTGGGACAGACTGCTATTTACTGGGCAATACAGACAGACACACACACACACACACACACACACACACACCCCCACACCAGTTTCATAAGAGCAGTACATCTAAACCTTTGGAAGCTGTTTTCTTGTGCTTTAATGGCAATATGATAAGTTTTGAAGCTGAAAGCTGGTTATTCTTATCAAATTTCAAATTAATTACAAGGCTATTTACTCTGTA
This sequence comes from Tor tambroides, assembly GCA_021397915.2. Taxonomy (NCBI): domain Eukaryota; kingdom Metazoa; phylum Chordata; class Actinopteri; order Cypriniformes; family Cyprinidae; genus Tor; species Tor tambroides. Next base: position 76,674 of record JAFVLL020026956.1, on the reverse strand, counting down.
TCTAGGTAACAAGGCAAGAGCCCACTGTTTTCGGCAGAGCTAATGCTCAGTATCATTTCAGAGATAGATTTGGGAAATTTTGTCTGCCAAACTCTTACAAAACTCAAGTGCAAGTCTCCCTCATGCACCATTCATCAGGGTATGAGGTAAATGTCATGTTCGAGAACAGGATAGAAGACCAAGAAGAATGCTCAGGGGAGAATAAAGTCAAATATTCCATAACATAAAATCCAACAGCGCTCAAAAGTATGTTTGCTCACAAACACAAAAATAAAATCTTACTGAGGGCTAGGGTTGCCAGGTCTGCAAAACAAAACCAGCCCAACTGCAAACCTAAACTAGCCCAAATGCATTTTTCCTGGTTTTCCCCTCTGTCGGGAGTCCCCTTCCATTAAAATAGCATTCCAGGGAGATCACTGTAACCCTCAGACTAAAAAAAAAAAAAAAAAAACCATGGCAAAGGTGTAAAATTATTCCAATTATGCGAGAAAATTTCAGACTTGGCAGCACTGCTAAGGGTTTATTAAAGGAACACTCCACTATTTTTGAAAATAGGCTCATTTTCGCAACTTTTCAGTTTCTCTTCAGTAATATTTATGTATATATAGTCTATAATTATTTTAAGATCATAATTACATTGTGTGTGTGTGTGTGTGTGTGTTTGTAGATGCATTACTCTGTATCAAAGTTAATTTCAAAATTTGTATAGTGTATCTTTATTTGACCCTCTAACTCTAACACTCTATTCTAATTCTATTTTGTCTGTTTGTTTTCTTTAAAAAAACAAAAAACAAAAAACAAAAAAACACTTGACCCTTTAAGACTTGCACTCTATTTGTTTTCTAACTGCTTGTTCTCTTTTTAAAAAAAGGCCTCTATCACTAGCTTTCACTATTCTTTTTCTATTCTATCTATTTGTTTTCTTTTTTGTTTATTATATAATTAACCAAAAACCTTTGCTATGCGTACTGCATTAGACTAACTGAGATTTGTCACAGCACTTGCATATTACTGCTCTTTTGTTGATTTTGACTGCTTCCATTGCCCTCCTTTGTAAGTGGCTTTGGATAAAAGCGTCTGCTAAATATCCAAATGTAAATGTATAATATATAAAAGTATATGTAGCCTATCTAACAAAAGTCACCTAGGTCTCAAGGTTACTTATAGTCGTCATGGAAGAGGCTTTTGTGGCATCTTACAATCTGCTGTTTTAAATTGTTTAAGGTGTCATTGGTCAGACCTAGTGTGAGCCACGTGGCCGGGTGATGTCAGTGTTTGCTGAATGTGTCAGAGCTCCTGCTGGACGTTCAAGTAGGTATAACTGCAGACCGGAGATCTCCAAAATGGGGCGTGAACTCCAAATGTGGGCAGAACCTCCAAAATGGGGCGGGGTCTCTTCGCGCAAAGACTTTCACCATTGGCTCTGGGTTCAGCCAATTGTTATTGATTTACATTTCAAAATAACACTTTATAAATTAAACATTGTTTCTAGTTTATCTAAAATAAAATATGCTATATAAATCAATATTCTCGGTGAGAGTAGAGCCCAAAGCTCGTGGCCAGTGATGTTCGGACCGGAGTTTGAACCTGATATAAACGCGAATCTCCCACGAGCTCTCCCGCGAGCCATCCCAGCACAGCGCAGGGGAAAGATTTTACGTTTTAAGCAACGGAGGTGTCCCGGGGCTTGAAATTCGCAGAGTATGATTGGGTAGTGACGCTGGGTGTAACTAAAAAGGTGCTATTGTCCGGTGAGGTCCGGTTGGGGAGTTACGGAACGGAACGGCCTGGCTCGGCGATCTCATATCGCATATTAACTGCTTATCTCCTGAACTGCAACTTTCTTTTCAGTGCCAATTTCACTGGTTAAGGTTAGGGTCAGGTGTGGGGTAGGTTTAGAGGTTAGCATTTTTTGTAGCATAGTGTAGGAAATTAAATTAACACTGTGATTGACACAACCAATAAAATCTTTAGAATCAGCTGTGGGGCGGAGTTTGCGCTGAAGTTGATTGGGAGAAAAAATTGCGCATGCGTGTCGTGCCTGTCTGTCAATGGGAGGAAGCCACGCCCTATTTTGGAGCTCCCACCCCGTTTTGGAGCTCCCGCCCCCATTTGGAGATCTCCAGGCTGCAGTTATACCCTTCTCGGAGTCTCTGCTGTTACGCAGCACTCATAACTGGCTTAATTACAGCAGGAAAGATCGAGAATAATCAAATATTATTTCTATTTGTTGTCTCGCTAATTAACATAAGATTTTGGCGGCAGAGTCAACGCTATGATAAAGCGACCGACCGATTCAGCAGAGTCAATGAAACCTCAGACGCCGTGAACTATTAGGCGCCAGGAGAAAGTTTACGAACTTGTTTAACTCAATTTATGTTTGGATAAATAGCTGAAGAATGCTATATTGGTTTTCACACAAGTTGAAGATGATAACATCAGCCGCTATCCTCTGGAACATTCCACTCGTGTCTTCCCATCATGCTTCAACATCATTTTTAAACACAGAAAAGAGCCGTTACTTTTTTGAAACTTTACCATTTCGTTTTGCTTTAAAACAGACTGGTAAACCGTGAAGATGAACCATCAAACAGGATAAATAGGTGGCATAAACATGTATAAATATGCCAAAAATAAGCATGAGATGCATGAAACTTCTTTTACAGTAACTGTATAAAGAATGCAGTTATGATAAGAGGTGATGAAGTACTGCCATCTAGTGTATAAATGAGGACATTACACTTTTGGCCAGGGAATAAACATGGCATCAGAAGAATTGGAAACGATGTACTTTTATGATGTGTTTTCGTCCATTTCCCACTCTCACTGTATGGAAAAGAGCAGCCTGAACATTCTGCTAAACAAGTCGTATGGGTGAAATGACATGAGGATGAGTAAATGATGACAGAATTTTTATTTTTGGGTTAACAATCACTTTAATACCCCTCCCACCATCCGCATGAATGATTATGAAACTTCTTATCAGGTGGTTTTCTTCATGTTTCTGACTTGAGACTGAACTATGGGGATTTTGTGGGTAAATTCAGCATAACCGTTTTGTCTCGTTGCAATATCCTGTAATCTAGAGCATCACACTTGAAGTCATTATACTGCATATGGTTTCATTTCTGTTTCATAAGCTGAAGAACAACTGACACAAGGAGTTTCACGTAGTTCTGCAAACACATTTTTAGACATGAGAAAGATACGATTTTGACAGGATGTCTGAAAATGTTCTGGGGAAAAAAATTGACGAAATGTCTGTAAGCAGAGTGTTTTTGTCATTTTTTCTGAAAGTCATGAAAATTTCCACCAATGTTATTTCCATCACAGATAAAATTATGTTCAAAAGTTTGGGTTTAGTAAGATTTTAAGTTTGGAAAGAAGTATTTTATGTTATGATGACTGTATCTTATGTATCATTTTCTTTTTATTCTTAGCTGTTTTAATTCTTAACTGTTTTAAATTATTCTTTGCTTTTATCATTGTTTAGATGTTTTTATACATTTGCTGTAATTATGTTATGATTATTTTAAATCCTTTTTAGGTAAATCATTACCTGAAAAGGATTACCATTGTGTATGCAATATGCATTATAAATAAACGTTCTTGCTTAAGGCTGCATTTATTTGATCAAAAATAGCCTACAGTAAAAACAGTAATGTTGTGAAATATTATTACAATTTAAAATAACTTTACTTACTTTTACTTTACTTTTAGTCATTTAGCAGACGCTTTTATCCAAAGCGACTTACAAATAAGAAAAAGTAACAAACTAAAAGTCAAAACTCTGTAAATACTATATAAACACACACATTTAAGAAAATAAAGAAATTAAATAAAAATGAAAAATGCATACAACATTTCAAAAACTAAACATTTAAATGAAAACAAAAAAAGTAAAGCTGAAAACAATTTAAAATATTAAAACAACAAAAGGTATGAGTATAATAATGCTATGATAATACATAACACTAAGCCAAAAAACAACGACGTGTATGTACAGCCACACACATATACATATACATGCATATAAAAATAAATGCAATATATATATATTATTTCATTTCCATGTAGTATGAAGTACTAAAATAACTAAAATTAAATAAAACTATAACTTAATAAACAACCAATACAGACATCAACACTGAGCCAAACATACTTGTTTTAAAAA
>JAFVLL020026956.1:0-70000 GCA_021397915.2 Tor tambroides | reverse complement strand
TAGATCAGTAATATCAGCACTTCTGGGATCTTCTGCTCCTAACCACAGCTGTGTGAATGAGCTCTGGGTTTGACTCAGTGCCAGTGGCACAGGAATGTGAACTGATCTGACCTTGACTTGCTGTCCAGTGGCTGGATGTGTTGCAATCCTCCTTTTAATAATTACGCAGCACACAAGTCAGAGAAGTTAAAGGTGATATTGTGCAATAAACAATTATGTTCCATTATGAATGAATGTTAGGGAATACACCAAATACAGAAATTCAGGCCAATACAGATTACCAAATCATGTTTCCTACATTATGGTCAATAACCATGATACTTTATATTATAATTTTCTTTTTAAATAATTAATTATGCAAATAATTACTGAATAAATACAGTGTCCGAATAGGAAATTAAATATTAATAAATAAAAAATAAATCTTTTTTTCTTTCAATTATTAACTCTTAACAAATTAATAATATGGGGCATATGATGTCTTTGTGAATGGGGAATATACTGTAAGAAAAATAATAAATTATTTTACATTTAACATTTTACATCAGTGTACCAAATTTATAAAAAATAGAATATTACTACTGTATATTAATACTAATACTATATATAAAATATTACTATATAAATATTTTATTTTAAAATAATAAAGTATAACGTATTTATCTTTTCAGTAAGTGGAAAAAAAATATACGCAGATTTGTTATTCCCTTTGCGTTTAAAAAATAGCCACTACATATAATATAATGACATATATTTAATAATTATGCATGCAGCTTTTATAATCTCGTGTTAACTAAGAGACTAGAAAAGTTCTAAAAATTTAAAAAACGTCGATGTTGATTAAAAAACAAAACAAAAAAACTCTATGAACAAAAATACAATCGTATGACGTCCATTATACAAAAAACACAACGCACACATAAACGAGACATATGGCGTTCAATAACGTGTATTTAATCTACTAGATGTTCCGTTCAGAGTGTGATGTTTACAGACACGGAACGCGAGCACAGACGCTGAATGAGGATAAAATAACGTCATCCAGCCTGAAGAGGGCGCGCATGCGTTATAACAATAAACAAGGAGACCTATGAAACTACCAAACACACTTACTTACTTCTGTACAGCAAGAGTTCATTGAACTGTCAAACTCTGTTGAAAATCATTAAACCGTTGTCAGTGGCAAATCTTTGCTTTTCATTACACCAGAAAACCTTAATCCCTTTTTATGTGATACAAAGAGTTTCTGACTACAAAGGGTAATGCCATGTCAGCCTAAAGACATGATGAAGTTTTAATAATGACAACAGCATAATAGTTAACGTGAGTGAAAAGACAAGACATAATGTAGGCTAGTTTACTGACATTTTGTGTGGTGATGTTTGCTTTACAGTGCTAATGACTATGTGAACTTTATGAGCTAATACTTAGCAGTTCACTTCAGATAAAAGAGGTCAACACAATCACAAAAAGTTATCAGTTATAACAAAAGTGTCAGTCTTGCATGACTAGCTGAAATACACATTGGCCACAACACAGATGATTTGTCTACAATATTTTATAAATTAAAATAAGTTAGCGATTCTACACCTGTTTGAGTCAATGACAAATTAAAGAGTTTTTTTTAAAGAGTTAAGAAAACAAAAACTCTTTATAGTTTAAGATCTAGTTTAAAAGTGTTTTAGAATTTAAATACTTCATCTATGTATACTTTATGTATTTCATAGTCTATATGTTTTTTAAGAGCCTATTTAAAAAAAGTATTTTTAAAACTTTCAAGGTAAAATGTATATATTTTTTTACAAATATCTTGACATATTAATTCAGATATTTTTCAGTTGCACCACATGACATCTTACAACCTGAACCAACTTTTCCTTGTCATTAAAAGTTCAGATTATGTGATATTTTAAGAGATTTATTGACCTTGACAGTCAAAACAATCAGGGGTTTGCATGGGTTTTCACTATTATTATTATTATTATTATTTGTTTATTTGAATGTTGGCCGCACCACATGACTTATTTGGCAAACAGCAGTTTTATGACCAGTTAAGTTTTCTTAAAATGTTCTTTTTTCTTCTCGTCAAACTACTTATTTCTTAATTTTTAAATTATTATAAAGACATTTTTACTTATGCGCCTCAAAAATATAAATTAATTGTTAACTCATAAATTAAAAACATGCTCATCATAGAAAAGGTATATTCATGCCACTGTATATATGAAATAAATTTTTGATGTAGTTTTGAATAAATTAAGAGACCACTGACCCATAAACAAGCAAGGTGCTATAAAAAAAATCCAGTTGTATTTTCATTTAGTTGAAATAGTGCATCAAGTCCGAGCTGTGGGAATTCAGAGAGGTTTTAAATACATTAGAGAGCTTAATATTACTCAACTTGGCTTGTTTTGAAATGTACTGCCACTGTCGGTTCTGCACTAAGTATAGAATTTGCAAGCAAACAAGAAAGTAAGCAGCAATGCCAAGTAAAACAAGTACAAACCCCAAGGACAACGCACGGCCATAATTCACCAAACAACAAAATCAAAAACAGCCCTCAAGACTGCAAATAATGGTTTCACTCATCAGACCCTAACTAATCACAGTTTACCATTCCATGTACATCACTTGCATTTGTAAAATCGCTGTCTACTAACGATCTACAGGAAACAAAAACATTTTAAAATAACTGTGTCAAATATTTAAACAATATAGCAAACTACATAACTAATAACTGAAGTTGACCAGTCATATAAAATCTTGACCTGGAATAATAAACGTCACGGCTATTGTAAAATCTGACACAGTTCCCATAAAGCACTGCTCTTAAAACAATGGCTCCCTCCACCCAGTGGACAGCACTTCCTTCCCTCCGGCCTTTCTGTAATCGCTATTTTTTTCTACATAGTGGAAATCTCCAGTCCAATAAAAGTTCTGTACTCCATCCTATGTGTGTCAAGTGCCCTCCTTGACACCAATAGCTTAAAGTCTATAGAACTATTCCTAGCATTCAAACAAGTTCGCTAACCTGGCCCCTGACAGACTGTTTCTTTGCAGACCTTCTGTCTAAGCAGATTAAAGACAACATGAAATCAAACCTGACAGAGAATACACTGATATTACAATTATGGCAGATACCGGTAAGCTAATAATTACTGCCAAGTTATTGCCGATAACCGATAAACTGATAATTTCTGATGTTATTCCTGATAGTTGAAAAGATGCTAATTATTGAAACATTACAGCTGATAAATGATAAGCTGATAATTATTGACGTCATTGCCAATAACCAACAAGCTGATAATTACTGACGTTATTGCCGATAAATGCTAAGATGATAATTATTGACTTTTGCTGATAACTGATAAAATGATAATTACTGACGTTATTGCAGATAACCAGTAAAATGATAATTACTGACATTATAGCTGATAATCGATAAGATGCTAATTACTGACATGTTATGGCTAATAAATGATAAGCTGATAATTATTGACATTTTTGCCGATAATCTATAAAATGATAATTACTCATATTATTGCCGATAACCGATACGATGCTAATTATTGGCGCGATATTGTCGATAACCGGTAAGATGATAATTACCAACATGTTATTGCAGATAAGCAATAAGATGATAATTACTGACATTACTGCAAACAACCGATAAGATATTTATTGTCATGTTATTCCCGATAACCAATAAGCAGAAAATTATTGACGTTATTACCGATAACTGATAAGATGATAATTATTGACACCTTATAGACGATAACAGATGACCAATAGCTAAATTCTGTACAAATTTTTAAATTAGTTAAAAATAAAAATCTGTTGTTTTTAAAAACTTCATGTGAATTTTCACAACATTATAATGTGCAGTATGAAACATGAATATTCATTTTACAATTATCTAAAGATTACATTTAACAGTGTTATTAAATGAGTGTTTTTAAAGAAAACTCATCTCATTACGAATATCTGCTGACATCACTGGTTAAGTTTTTCAAAAACATTTTACGAAGTGGCGATTTCTTATTAATACACACAATGTGGTTTTTACAATCACATGGTATGTCTTAATAAGAAATTGCCACTTTGTAAAATAGTTACATCGTCACATGAGATTGGGTTGTGAAAATCAAGTAAAAATGAGTCCTGATCTGAATTATTTCTTGCATAATATTCTGTTCAATGACTTTCATGTCGTCTTTCATGATAAATTTGCTTGCAAGCTTGAATAAACACAGTTCAACCCAGAATGCTGGGTGAATCAGAGGGCAGAAGCCAAAATGCCACTTATGCAAGACATCAAAACAGGAAAGGATTCGGCCTACCAGCCTTCAACAGCCAGCATGATGTGGTTAGAACAGAGAAAAACAGCAGCAGCAGTTTAAGAGAGGATGCTTATGTAATGAGATAGGAATGTGAATGTATGGTCACTGTCTTTGGACCTGTTAAACCAGCTGTATGATGGCATAAACCCATAGGAATGGCTGACAATGGCTAACCTTCTGTCTGCAACCAGAGACTGAAGCCACATGTGACCTCTCACTGTCAGATAGCACTTGATGCTCTTGAAATTATGTTCTGCTGCATGTTTCATCTTGCATGTGCTTATTCATATGGGAATCTGCACAGTCAGTTAGAAAAGTCTGCATGTCAACAGCTAGTCAACACCCTGAAGGTGTTGATAGGTGACATCTATTTGAAGTGACCGCAAGTCGTTCATTTTCAATGAGAGTAGCTGATTTGATCCAACATGAGCAGATAGCCTAGTTCAACTTTATACAAATGAGCAGTGACATAATGCAGCGACATCCAATGTGAGTGCAGATGGGAGTTCACAAAGCTCCTAGACATTGACTTTGCTTAGAAGACAAGGGCTAAGACGATTAAAGAACATTTCATCTATTATACAATAGAAAAAAAAAACATAAGAATAATAAATTAAAATAAGTTCAGTATGAATTTTATGTTATGTACACTATTTACTGGTGATTTTTTCCAAAGATTTAAATACTGATAAAAATTATTCATAAGGCACCATATACTAAAATCTATGGATTCTATGGAAAATCTAATTTCCGGCATGGAATAAAAAAATAAAATTAAACAAAATAAAAACTAGGTAGGCTAGACAAGGCTAATTGCATCTTTTTATCTCACAATTTTGACTTTTTTTAAAAAAAAATCTCTGACAATCCTGACTTTTTTTCCTTGCAATTGTGAAATATAAACTCTTGTGCAATATGAATTCAGAATTGCAAGATATAAATTTAAAATTGCTAAAAAAAAAAAAAAAGTCAGAATCGTGAGATGTTATCTCAAAGTTCTAAGGCTGCAATCATGTTTCTCGTCAAGGAATAAATAAATAAATACATAAATAGATAAGATAATTGCTACTTTTTATCTCACAATTCTGACTTTTTTCCTTGCATATCTGAGTTTTTCTGACAATTATGAATTTTAACTTGCAATTGTCAGATGTAAACTCAGAATTGCATGATATAAATTCAGAATTGTGAGATATAAACTCAAAATTGTGAGAAAAAAAGTCAGAATTATGAGATATGCAATCACAGTTCTAAGACAAGCTTGTTTTTTTTGTTGTTTTTTTTCGCCAAGGAATAAAAAAACAACATTTTATCTCACAGTTTTGACTTTTCACCTCGCAAGTTATTAACTAACAATAGGACTTTTTTTTTCAGAATTGCAAGATTTAAAAAAAAGTCACAACAATGTTTTTTTATGTCTTTTATTCCATAGCAAAAATAAGATTTCTTTCAGCAGCTTTTGCCATGGTAAAAACAAAAAAAACTTTTTTTAATTTTTTTTGTTATTTAACTCATTTAATTTTAATTTAACACAGAAATCTCAAGACATCATTCATCAGTCAATTCTGCAGCAAAATAAATAATTAAATACAAATATATCTAATAATTGTCCTGTTATGGGTTTAACTACGAGACCAGTAACCCGGCATCAACCTGCTCATGTAAGCATGCTCATTGCTTTGCACATGTCATGTCAGCTGTATAATTTACTCAGTGAATTAAAGGCGGATAAAAATAAGTGCCATTTTAAATGGCAATATTATCCAAAAGAGGAATAGTGAGGCTCTGAGCAGATCTGGAACTGCAGCTGATGTGAAACAACAACCAAATATAAGCTTGAACGACAGTCAGTCAACAGTTTAAAAATAACAGTGTCTCTACTGTTCTGCAAATCATAACCGTCAGATTAAACATCTGTCATCATGGCTACTGAAAATAAGCAGGCTTGCTTGAAGAAAAATATGTCAACTGAACTAAAACATGATGAGACATCAAAACAATCTATCAGCTGTCAGCTATCAAACAATGTGTAAAATGACCCTGATACACTCAGTACTGCATCATGAAGATAAAACACATTCTCATGAAATTAATGATTCTTATATTTGTATTAACTCCTAATGATTTATGAAAAACATAAAGGTGATAGGAGAGCATTCTTTAACCAAAAGTATCCAATAATAGGAGGCTACCAAGATAATGTGAGTAGTACGCAGGAAGTTAAGTGATACCAATATGGCTGCCACCATGAACGTGGTCCAACCTTATGCTTGTGTGACTGATATGAATCGAGTCTTCATTTAATGTGAGATAATATCACCTTAAACATATAAGTCAAAAGTTCTATTTATTTCTTTCTAAGTAAAACTTGATTTAAAGGGATAGTTTACCAAAAACAAAAATTCTGTCATCATCACCCTCTTATGTTTCCAAATCTGTATGAGTTTCTTTCTTTTAAATAACACAAAAGAAGATATTTTGAAGATATTTCTTGTTTTTGTCCATACAATGAAAGTCAACAGGGTCCAGTGTTGTTTCGGACCCCACTGACTTTCATTGTATGGCCAAAAAGTGAAATACAGTTTTGAAACCACATGATGTGACCCTGGACACAAAACCAGTCACAAAAAACGGTCAATTTTTTGAAACTGAGATTTATTGAAATAAAATTGATAGTAAATTATAAAAAGCTGAATAAATAAGGTTTCCATTGATGTATGGTTTGTTAGGATAGGACAAAATTTGGGCGAGATACAACTATTTGAAAATCTGGAATCTGAGGGTGCAAAAAAATCTAAATATTTAGAAAATTGCCGAGAAAAGTTGTCCAAATGAAGTTCTTAGCAATGCATATTACTAATCAAAAATTAAGTTTTGATATATTTACAGCAGGAAATTTACAAAATATATTCATGGAACATGATCTTTACTTAATATTCTAATGATTTTTGGCATAAAAGAAAAATCGATAATTTTGACACATATACAATGTATTTTTGGCTACACTATATACTACGAAGTATATACAAAGTATATACTACTAATATACTACTTAAGTATACTTCCACATATATCAGTCTTAAGTGCTACTTAAGACTGGTTTTGTGGTCCAGGGTCATATATATACATATATATATATATATATATATATTTTTTTTTTTTTTTGGTGCCCTTTTAAGATAAACCAACCAAACATACAGCACTTTACTGTATATGCTTAAACTGCAAGGTAAGATGTAACTCAAAGTGAAGTTGGAAAACAAAGTAAAGCTCATGCAAGTTCATGTAAAACTAACCATTCACCAATACCTGAGAAAATCTTAAAAACTAACTAGGCATCAAAAAGTAAAGGTGTTGATGAATTTGTAATACATCGGTGACAAATACTTAAGTCTTCTGATTGATTCTTGACCTAGAATAACCCGACAGGTCAGGGTGTAGCTTCTCATGTGGCAGGATGTCATGAAGGAAACCACACAAGTAGAACAAGGTGCCACATTCTGTTTAAAGTTATAGACAAATTTAATGTCAGACAATATCCTGTATTAAATGCTACAGAATGACTGCCACTTCCAATACAGTAAATGAGCTATTCTACTTAATTTCAAAGCTCATTCACTTTTAAGAAAACAACTTAATTTCTTAAATGTGGCATAAAACTTACAAATGTGAACTCCAAAAACTTACACGTGATAATTCATAAGTGGCCAAAACAATAAATATTAAACTCACCCCATCAACCAGTCCATGCTGCTGCTGGAGGCTGATCCACGCCAGCTCTGCTTGACTTTCACCGATTGTCTCAAATGATAGGCTATCCAGGGCTGGATTTGGTCTTTATGGAGTGGAACCTAGATGTGTGACAGTTTTGGACACGGAGTTGCTCCTCATTGATTCTGAATGATTTCTAAAGAGCCTCGATTTGAACTGGTGATATGAGGGCTGGTGGGCTTCAGTTGTCAGAACTGTGCTGCTCGTGTTGTGAGGGATGCCGGCCCGGTGCTCGTGTCTTGATGTCTGTAAGGCAGGCATGAAGTGCACTGAGTGTCTAATGTTTCAGTCCCGTTGCTGCTTGATTTCTGGAATCCGGAAATAAACACGGACTGCGCTTTAAAACCCAGCGAGACGACTATCAGCACTGAAGCATGGAACGAACCAAAAAATGATTTTAAAAAAACTGTCTAGTTAGGTAGCGTACGAGGCTTTGAGACACAACCACTGATTCCCCCCAACCGTCGCTTCCGTGCTTGTCATTGTTCACCTCAGCTGCAATAAACAATATTCTGCAAGCGACACATCCACATTAATAAATATTTATCCTCTTTCTCAAATTTTATTTTAATGTATTATTTCATGTAATTTGATTTGATTTAGTTTCATTTTAATTTATCTTGTTTAATAATAAAGTGAGTTTTTTTCTTGCACGCTTTAAAGTATAGAATATCTTTCTTTTGAATGTTTTTTTTTCTAGCAAAAGTTTCAGAATTCATTCTTGATAGGCTATTCACGTCTGTTCACTTAATATTTAGACTAGTTTAAATGATATTCTATAAATATGTTTTATGTTTCTTTACTCATTCATATATTTTATTTTGAACTTCACTATCAAACTTGTCGACACGTCAAGTAATAAAGAACAATCTCTCACCCTACCAAAAGATGGCGCTGTAGATGTAATTATCATTGCAAACTCTATGCCAACTCTGTGGCAGGTTTTCAGTCATTTTCAGTCATTAAATGAGTCATTTAATATATATATATATATATATATATATATATATATATATATATATATATATATATATTAAATGACTCATTTTGATGATATCGTTGTAAATATAATGTCTTGTATTTTATTTTATTTTTCAAATGTGTTTTATTTTATTTTAAAATACATCATTTTCATTAATTAATTATCAATGCAAAATTAATACGTTAAATTAATAATGACAATCTTAAAAGACGTGCAATTCTACTTTCATCCGCTAGAGGCTCAAGAACACCTGCGTGATGAATAAATGTCTTTGGAGGAACCATAGACTGTAAAAAAAAGAGGAACTGTTAACAGTAATTCAGTCGTGTGAAATTGGTCATTTGTAGCGATATTTTCACTCGCAAACCAGTAACTTTGATGTAATTATACACTCTGGAACCATTTATTTTAAAGAAAAGATTTAAAAGTCGAGGAAGTTTCAGGTAACTAAGGAAAAAACAACTGAGGTAGTGCTAACCGAAGATCCTTCTCTTCAAAGTGAGTTTCTGTGGAGTCGCACAGGTGAAGACTGAAATGATAGCAAAACGAATTGAAAGTCTTGAAAGAATAATTTCTGTTAAAAATTAAAATGCAATCATCATTTAGGCTACTTCAGTGAACCACAAAATAAAATTAGCACTAGCAGAATGACATGCTGCTCTTTTAATAGCTAATATAAGCATCAGTAAAGTAGTTAACAGAATTTATGTAGTTATATATGAAGTCCTTATGACAGCTTTGTGTGAAAAACAGAGCTAACATATAGCGAACATTCGAATATCTCAAGATGTCTCGAGCCAGTTTCAGTGGCTTAACAAAACTCTCCTGACTACAAATAGTTACTTGAATTAGTCTGTTCGTCACACAAAGACTTACAATATAGCTCACAAGTCTTTATAATGCTTATTTTTGGAGACTGACAGTCCCAGTCCCTATTAACGTTCATTTTATGGAAAAGGACAGTCTGGACACACTGTTAAATATCTCTTTTTTTTTTAAAGTCATAAGGGTTTGGAATGTCATGAGGATGACTAGAAGATGACAGAACCATCCCTTTAAGGTTATGACGACGTCTTACATGAAATCTTAGCACACGAGGTTGATTCCCTTTAGACATTTACCTTGTGCAAATACAAATCAATACACATATCTCTGATTCCAGACAAGCCGTCTCCTGTCTTCCCCTGAGCGATGCGCTTGGCGCCTGAGGACTCAGACCTACCTGTGATTCAAGTGCACATCTAGCTCACCTGACAATTATAAATGCAATCACAGGAGAGCAGACGTGATATATGTGGAAGGAGAAAGAGGTGTTCTGAATAATACATGACTGCTGTATGACTGAAGTCAAGTAAACCAGGAACAACACATCACCAACCACCAACAGATGGCAGCACCATACAAAGGTCAAGAAAACTGTGGTGAAAAGTGTGATGTAAGTAAGTGCAAAGCTTGCATGGCACATTTATTTAAAAATATATTTTTAAATAATTGTTCTGAAAGGAGGTGTCCAGCCGCTAGACAATCAGACAATCGTCAACATCTTTAGGTCAAACAAAATTATATACAGGTGCATCTCAATAAATTAGAATGTCGTGGAAAAGTTCATTTATTTCAGTAATTCAACTCAAATTGTGAAACTCGTGTATTAAATAAATTCAATGCACACAGACTGAAGTAGTTTAAGTCTTTGGTTCTTTTAATTGTGATGATTTAGGCTCACATTTAACAAAAACCCACCAATTCACTGTCTCAACAAATTAGAATATGGTGACATGCCAATCAGCTAATCAACTCAAAACACCTGCAAAGGTTTCCTGAGCCTTCAAAATGGTCTCTCAGTTTGGTTCACTAGGCTACACAATCATGGGGAAGACTGCTGATCTGACAGTTGTCCAGAAGACAATCATTGACACCCTTCACAAGGAGGGTAAGCCACAAACATTCATTGCCAAAGAAGTTGGCTGTTCAGAGAGTGCTGTATCCAAGCATGTTAACAGAAAGTTGAGTGGAAGGAAAAAGTGTGGAAGAAAAAGTTGCACAACCAACCAAGAGAACCGCAGCCTTATGAGGATTGTCAAGCAAAATCGATTCAAGAATTTGGGTGAACTTCACAAGGAATGGACTGAGGCTGGGGTCAAGGCATCAAGAGCCACCACACACAGATGTGTCAAGGAATTTGGCTACAGTTGTCGTATTCCTCTTGTTAAGCCACTCCTGAACCACAGACAACGCCAGGGTCGTCTTACCTGGGCTAAGGAGAAGAAGAACTGGACTGTTGCCTAGTGGTTCAAAGTCCTCTTTTCAGATGAGAGCAAGTTTTGTATTTCATTTGGAAACCAAGGTCCTAGAGTCTGGAGGAAGGGTGGAGAAGCTCATAGCCCAAGTTGCATGAAGTCCAGTGTTAAGTTTACACAGTCTGTGATGATTTGGGGTGCAATGTCATCTGCTGGTGTTGGTCCATTGTGTTTTATGAAAACCAACGTCACTGCACCCGTTTACCAAGACATTTTGGAGCACTTCATGTTTCCTTCTGCTGACCAGCTTTTTAAAGATGCTGATTTCATTTTCCAGCAGGATTTGGCACCTGCCCACACTGCCAAAAGCATCAAAAGTTAGTTAAATGACCATGGTGTTGGTGTGCTTGACTGGCCAGCAAACTCACCAGACCTGAACCCCATAGAGAATCTATGGGGTACTGTCAAGAGGAAAATGAGAAACAAGAGACCAAAAAATGCAGATGAGCTGAAGGCCACTGTCAAAGAAACCTGGGCTTCAATACCACCTCAGCAGTGCCACAAACTGATCACCTCCATGACACGCCGAATTGAGGCAGTAATTAAAGCAAAAGGAGAACCTACCAAGTATTGAGTACATATACAGTAAATGAACATACTTTCCAGAAGGCCAACAATTCACTAAAAATGTTTTTTTATTGGTCTTATGAAGTGTTCTAATTTGTTGAGATAGTGAATTGGTGGGTTTTTGTTAAATGTGAGCCTAAATCATCACAATTAAAAGAACCAAAGACTTAAACTACTTCAGTCTGTGTGCACTGAATTTATTTAATACACAAGTTTCACAATTTGAGTTGAATTACTGAAATAAATGAACTTTTCCACGACATTCTAATCTATTGAGATGCACCTGTATATGAGTTGTTTTTCTTCTGTTTATTTTCTTTGGGGTTTATATTACTTAACAACCCTATGACCAACATTTGGAACATATTTCATACAGGTCTGATTTGGGTAATTTTGTGGTTTTCTAGCAAGAAACATTAAATACGAAGCAAAAAAACAAAAAATTAATTAAAAATTACATGTAAATAGTAGTAGTAATAATAATAATAACAATAAAAATAAAAACCTATGCCAGAACAACTTAATTTAGCCTAAATTAAGCCATCACTCATAATGGGGCAGCTAATTTGTGGCAAAATTTTGGATTTTAGTTGTTGATAAACGCATATTTACCATAAATGAAAGGAAAATATTTGTGTAATCTTTTTTTTTTTTTCTTACAATATAGTGGGTAACAGAGTTGAATATTTTGTTTAAAAATTGATAAAATATAATGAGATAATTTGCTCGTTTTCAAAAGGTAAAAATTATATTACTCTGATGTCTGAATTCCAAAGAATGTTTAATTAAAAAATCATGTTTAATTAAAATTTGTTAATTATTTAAATTTATTTTCTACAATTATTATGGTCAGAAAAATTTCAATTTTCTGTCATTTTAATTGTTACACACAGTCAACAAGGTAAAGACCCCATTTTAAGAGGGGGAGGGCAGACATTTTTTGTCATTTTTTTTTTAGGTAGTAGTTACATATCTAACATATTTAATGTTACTTTGATGTCTAAATTTTAAAGAATGTAATTTATTAGTAAATTAGAGAAAAATCATGTTTAATTAAAATATGTTCATTAATGTTGTTAATTAATGATATTCATTATATTTTATCAATTTGGTGCAAAGTAATACATACAAAAAAGGTTATTTCTGCTAATATTTCTGGCGAAATATTATACGTTTGTATAAACACTGCTATGTTTTTAAAGAGGTCTGTTATAAATTGTAGTGGCTGTTTTCAGATTATGGCAAAACGTTTTTTAAATTGACTCTAAATTGGAAGGCAGCCACACTAACATAGCATAAAAATGCTATAAAGTGCATGAATACATAATTTTGTGGCACCAAAAGTTTATAAAATTTGTTATGGTAAGTCTCTTTTATAGTGTAGAAACATTTTCACATGCTTTTGATTTACGGTCATTCGAGGACACAGGCAATGGGGCAAGAAATCCCACGGAAAGTTACCTACCGACTCCAGCAAATGCAACTGAAGAGAATTGTTGCTATGATGTAACAGTTTTATAAGTTGCCATATATAAACTCTGGGATCGGAGAACAGTCTGGCACACAACACAACTGCATCTGGGAACAATCAGCTTCAGTGGAACTTGTCACTCTTATATCCAATAGCTTACAATAACACACTTCTCTTGCATTCATACAAAAACCACCACTGTGTTAATTAGGCAGAGTTAAATATGGTTTATTAAATTATAGCATGTTTTGAAGAGCATATTAAAACCTTCTCATGAAGGCACATACATGAAAACAAACCAAGGGGATGTTGGAAATAGACATTTTCCTGATCTGACTGGGTGTTTTAGAAAATTAGTAATAATTATGCTAATGAGCACAGCAAGAAGAATAGAAAGAATATTTGGTACAAAGTAATAAATGCATATATATATATATATATATATATATATATATAAATGTTTTACAATTTTTTTTAATTTTTACTAATATTTCTGGCGGGACTTTATAATAACTAAGAAATATACTTTTTAATTATATATAATTATTTCTAATAACATTAGAAATTTAGAAAATTGGTATTATATAAAAAAAAAAAAAACAATTTAATAACAAAAAGATGTGTACAAAATTAAATATGCGCATAATTTATTACACTATTTATTCAAAAGTTACTAAAAAATATTTGAAAACAACAAAGATGTTTGCAGATTCTGGAACAAAAACTGAGTGAGCAAATATTAACTGAATAAAACATTTGAATATTTTGAATAGTATAACATTTGAATAATATAACAAGAAAACTAATAAGAAACAAAAATATAAAAATGGTTAAAAACATCAAATGTGAAGTGTCACAGGGAATTCTGGGAATGAGATGTGTAAATTACAAGATTTCAACTCACATTAAAATATAACATGACTTTTTTTTTACTTCCAAAAACTGAAACTTTAACAGTACTTACTGCAAAATTACATAAAATGTAAGGTTAGTTCTATTAGAGTGCATACAGTAAGGGAATTTACTGCTAACCAATTAATAGTTAATCATTTATCATTATCATTTTTGATGTTTTTACTCCGAAAATGATAGTAAATTACAAAGAAAAGACATTTCCTTGTATATAAACACACACACACACACACACACACACACACACACATTTTAACGTACATGAAATAGTGATCTGTTATAAAATATTTGTTAACCGTTAATAGTTTCTCTTGGAAACTAGCAACAAGCATAAAATCTGGTAGCCACAGCTTTCATGTTAAAAGTGGATGTTTACGCTTTGATGGTGACGTGAGGGAGGAAGACAGGAGAGTCTTTTGTGTCGACTGCATGTCATCATGCGGTCATCGTCAGCTGGGCTTCCGTAATCATTATCTCTCCAGAACACGCAGTCCAAACACTGCCTCACTCGACTTACTCAACAAACATCTGATTACGTCACACGGGTATATGTGTATGAATCACCCACACCCCATTTCATATGCCTTCATTTGTTTGTATGAAGTAAAACTTGTTCTATTAACATATTACACAGACCAATAGCTGCAGATACCCACACAGTTTCTCATTCACTGCGCTCACATTCGAAAGCAAGACGAGGGATGAAAGAAAAATTCCCCAAGCTGAGTGAGAACAGAATGGTATTCTCGAGTGGGACGTGGGGAATTTTTCCTCCTATTCCCAATGGATTTAGTGTTCCTGGTCACACGGAGGCCCTTTCTTACCGCTGGGTTTCACCTTGACCCCGCAGCTCTGTGTATGTTGTAAGTGGGCAGCTGGGTTTGGACTCAGTACTGTTAGTGTGTTGTTCACTCAGGTTTTTCTACCACCTTCTCTTCTTTCACAGGGAACAGACAATAAAGACAGGTCTTTATTGAGGAGAACAATGGTGAGGAGTTATAGCAGAAGAGACCTCCAAAGCATGTGCAGTATATGGAGAACTTCAACAAAGGTCAGGTATGTAAATCCCACTGTATGTCTCAGATCAGTGCTTCTCAACTGTTTTTTTTTTCCTGCCAAAATCAACAAAAATGTTCTTACAAACATTTTGCTATAATTTAAAGGAATAATTCACCCAAAAATGAAATTAGCTGAAAATGTACTCACCCTCAGGCCAAGATGTAGATGAGTTTGTTTCTCTTGAACAGATTTGGAGAAATTTAGCATTGCATCGTTATTTTGTCCAGGAGCAGTGGTTTAAAGTTAAAATGCCTTGATGTATTTGTTTTTGTTTTTTACGAAAACGTAGTTTTTCACTTCACAAGATGTTAGTTGATGGACTGGAGTGGTGTGGATTACTTGTGGATTATTGTGATGTCTTTATCAGCTGCTTGGACTCATTCTGACGGCACCCATTCCCTGCAGAGGAAGTGATGGAATGATAAATTTCTCCCAAATTTGTTTTGATTTAGAAACAAACTCATCCAAATCTTGAATGGCCTGAGGGTGAGTACAGTTTTAGCAAATTTTCTTTTTTAGGTGAACTATTCCTTTAACAACACACAATTATATGGTTTGTTGCATCTTGCATTTAGTATGATTTTCCCTGCATCCCCAACCTTATTAGGCCATATTTGCAACCCATTTTTAGGTTGTGACCCACCAGTTGGAAACCACTTTTTAGATTATTTGAATTAGTGCATTTCTCAAATTGATTATAGGTTTGTTAAGAAAAATAATCAGCTAAGATTAAATTTCTTTAATAATCACTGGCTATTTAAGTTACATGAATATGTGTTCCACATCAGCATATTAATATGGGTTAAATATGTGGCTGTATCTATAAACATTATTGGCTGATTTTTTTTTTTTTTTTTGGTGATTCTCAGTTTATAACTCACAATTCTCTTCTTCTTCTTCTTCTTCTTCTTCTTTGTCTATTATTATTATTATTATTATTGTTTCCATCACAGAACAAAAAATAAAGGGGTCTCACAATTCAGACATTTTTCTCATAATAGCATGTTTTATATATCACAATTCTGAACTTTATTCTCAGAATTGAAAGTTATGAACTCTCAATTGCAAATTTGGAGATATAAACTTAAAATTAAAACAATTTAAAAAAAATTACTTTACATGTAATGAATCTAGAATGTATGAAAGTTTCACTCTTTGAAATAAGTTACAAAAAAAAGAACTTTTTCACGATATTCTAATTTTTGAGATGCACCTCTATATGTATATATATGAATATATATATATATATATATATATATATATATATATATGTATATATGTACAGCGCCCTCCACTAATATTGGCACCCTTGGTAAATATGAACAAAGGTGGATGTGAAAATAAATCTGCATTGTTTATCCTTTTGATCTTTCATTCAAAAAATTCACAAAATTCTAACCTATCATTGAAGTAAAACAACTGAAAGTGGGGGGAAATCTCATTGTGAAATAAATACTTTCTCTAGTTCATATTGGCCACAATTATTGGCACCCAATTATTGCAATGTCCTTTTCCCAAGACAGCAGCCCTGAGTTTTCTCCTGTAATGCCTGAAGAGTTTGGAGAACACCTGATAAGAGTTTAGAGACCATTCCTTCATGCAGAATCTCTCCAGATCCTCCAGATTCACAGCTCCATGTTGGTGCTTCTCCTCTTTAGTTCACCTCACTCATTTTCTATAGGGTTCAGGTCAGAGGACTGGGACAGCCATGGCAAAAGCTTCATTTTGTGCTCAGTGACCCAATTTTGTTTTGATGTTTGTTTTGGATTATTGTCCTGATGGAAGATCCAACCACGGCCCACTATAAGATTTCTAACAGAGGCAGTCAGCTTTAGATTATATATCTGTTGATTTTTGAGAGAATCCATGATGCCGTGCTTCTGAACAAGAAGTCCAGGCCCTCCGGTAGAAAAACAGGCCAACAACACTTAAGATCCAGCAGTATATTTAACCGTGGGCATGGGGTACGTTTTATCCCTGTTTCTACTAAACCCATCTAGTGGGTTTGCTGCCAAAAAGCTTTTTAGTTTCATCTGACCATAGAAGCCAGTGTCATTTGAAGTTCCAGTCGTGTCTGACAACTGAATATCTGGATTTTGTTTTTGCATGAGCGAGGAGAATTTTTCTTGAAACCCTCCCGAACAATATGTGGTGATGTAGGGGCTGTTTGATATATATATTTTTAGGCTTTCTGACTCCAAGACTCAACTAATCTCTGCAATTCTCCAACTATGATCCTTGGAGAGTCTTTGGCCACTCAAACTCTCCTCCTCACCGTGCATTAGGACGATATAGACACACGCCCTCTTCCAGGCAAATTTGTAACATCTTGATTATGATTGATTGGAACATCTTAATTATTGCCCTGATGGTGGAAATGTGGATTTTCAATGCTTTAGCTTTTGTCTTACAGCAACTTTCTATTTTGTGAAGTTCAACAATCTTGTTCTGCACATCAGAACTTTCTTTGGTTTTACTCTTTGTGATGGATGATTAAGGGAATTTGGCCTTTGTGTTTCTCATATTTATAATCTTGTGGAACAGAAAGTCATGGCTGGACAATTTCATGCTCCTAGTCACCCTGGTGTTCTAAAATATGTAAATATGAATGGGAATATACTTCAGACATATTTTACACATAAGAATTTCCAGGGGTGCCAATAATTGTGTCCAACATTCATTGGAGAAAAGCATTTATTTCATCATGAGATTTTCTCCCCACTTCAGTTGTTTTACTTCAATGATAGGTTAGAATTTTGTGAATTTTTTGAGTTAAAGATCAAAAGGATA
Organism: Tor tambroides; assembly: GCA_021397915.2. Taxonomy (NCBI): domain Eukaryota; kingdom Metazoa; phylum Chordata; class Actinopteri; order Cypriniformes; family Cyprinidae; genus Tor; species Tor tambroides. The sequence continues at coordinate 51,811 of JAFVLL020026956.1, read as the reverse complement.
AACAATGCAGATTTATTTTCACAGCCACCTTTGCTCAGATTTACCAAGGGTGCCAATATTAGCGGAGGGCACTGTATGTATATATATATATATATATATATATATATATATATATATACAGTCATGTGAAAAAGTTAGGACACCCTATTGAATTCCATGGTTTTCCATATCAGGACATTATAAAAAATTAACTGTTACTTGCCAGGTCTTAAAATTTGGAAAATAAAATCTTAGATGAACAACAACACAAGACACATTGCACCGTGTCATTATTTGTTTAATAAAAATAAAGCCAAAATGGAAAAGCCATGGGTGACAAAGTTAGGACACCCTCACTGTTAACATAGGAAATTAAAAGGGTAAGTAGCAGTCAGGCACTACTAATCAAATGCCTTTGGTCAACTGATCATCAGCAGGCGTGAGCACCTCTAAAAAAAGCTGAAGTTTTGACAGTTTGCTGGTCTGGAGCCTTCAGGTATGCGTTAACAAAATGCTAAAGAGGTAAGACATCAGCAATGATCTTAGAGAAGCAATTGTTTCTGCCATCAGTCTGGGAGGGGTAATATAGCCATTTCCAAACAATTTGAAGTCCATCATTCTACATTGAGGAAGATTATTCACAAGTGGAAGACATTCAAGATAGACACCAATCCACCTAGGAGTGGATGTCCCAGCAAATTCACCCCAAGATGAGATTGTGTTATGCCCAGAGAAATGGCAGACAACCCAAGAACTTCACTGTAGACTCTACATGCCTCAGTTAACATATTAAATGATAAAGTTCATGACAGTACAATTAGAAACATATGGGACAAGTATGATACGTTTGGAAGAGCTGCCAGAAGAAGGCCTCTTCTCTCTATAAAGAACATGGCAGCATGGTTTAGGTTTGCAAAGTTGCATATAAACAAACTATAAGAACAATGTCCTTTGAACAGTCGAGAGCAAAGTGGAGATGTTTGGCCATAATGCACAGTGGCACATTTGGTGAAAACCTAAAGAGCATATCAGCACAAACACCTCATACCAAAAGTCACACATGCTGGTGGAGGGCTGATGATTTTGGGCTTGTTTTGAAGCCACATGGACCTGGGCACCTCACAGTCATTGAATCGACCATGAACTCCTCTGTATACAGAGTCTAATATGAGGACATCCATCCGACAGCTAAAGTTGGGCCAAAATTGGGTCGTGCAACAGGACAATGATCCCAAACACACCAGCAAATCTACAACAGAATGGCTTAAAAGAAAAAAATCAAGGTGTTGCAACAGTCCAGTCAAAGTCCAGACCTCATCCTGACTGAAATGCTGTGGTGAGAGCTGTGCATAAACAAATGCCCACAAACCTCAATAAACTGGAGCAATGTTGTAAAGAAGAGTGGGCCAAAATTCCTCCAGATCAATGTGAGAGACTGATAAAGTCATACAGAAAATGAATACGGAAAGTTATTGCTGCTAAAAGTGGATCTACAGGCAACTGAATCGTAGGGTGTCCTAAATTTGTCACACATGGGTTTTCCATCTTGGCTTTATTTTTGTAAAATAAATAATGGCACGGTGTGATATGTCATGTGATGTTGTTCATCTGAGGCTTTATTTTCCAAATTTTAAGACATGCCAAGGACCAGATAATTTTTGTATTATGTTCTGATAAAGAAAACCATGGAATTCAATAGGGTGTCCTAACTTTTTCACATGACTGTATGTGTGTGTGTATATATATATATATATATACACACAGGTATATATATATATTTGATCTATGCATGTATATATATATATATATATATATATATATATATACACATACACACACACTTATATGATCTTATGCTAGAAAATATATTTGATCCTATGGCAGAAATGGGCTTCCATAACATACAGATTAACTCCAGTTTTTCATTATTTTTGCTCTGATTCACTAAATCTTTATCTTTTTTATCATTTGCATAGAGCATCATCAGAAGCGCTTAGAGGCGGCAATGCCAACAAACTTCTTTATGTACTTTACCTCATTTCTAATCTATGGAAGATTGTTTCTGCCACAGAACAAAAATAAATAAATAAAATAGGTAATTACTTTTTACTTACAAAAACTTTTTGTCTCAATTTTGTTCCTTGCAATTTGAGTTTATATTGCAATTATGACATTCTTTTAAGAATTCAGAAAAAAATAATGCAGAATCGTGAGATATAAACTCAGAACTGCAAGAAAAGAATTGAGATAAAGTCACAATTCCCTTTTTGTATTTTTTCATTCTGTGGCAGAAACAAGCTTCAAACTAAACAGTACAAAACTCTTTAACTCTAATATTAATTAAATATTGGAGAATTATCTACAATATGACAAATTAAATGTATTTTTTTAGAATCTCTGATCTTGCACAACTATGCTACTACAAAAATCAAAGGAAAAGAAATCACGAAACTTTTTCATATTTTGTAATGTTTGTATTTTGTTTCATCGTCACAAAATGGGTACATGGGGAGGAACAAGCCTTTCAAAAGAACCTGAGGTATTTTGCGTCAAGCAGCCTAAGGTATCAAGATTTTCTCTTTAAAAAATTCCCTATATAAGTTAGTTTTGTTGATATGATGCTATTCACACAACATATAATAATAATAATAAGTTGCCAACTATTTAACAATTTCAGCAAAAAAGGACAGCCTGCATCTTTTTATTACATATTTTAAATAATGATAACAATGTCTTTAAAATTATAGTACAGGGAAGGAAAAAGAAATACAGGTAATGTCTCACACAAGGAAAAAAAATTACAGCAGCACAAATGCAAGATTTGCCATACAGAAAAGCTAACTGAGAAAATACAGACATAAATAAATTGCTGAACTATCTCCCATGGAGAGAGCAATCCCATTCACATTTGCACACACACACACCCTTTCTGTGTTATGTTTAACCTTTGGAGCATACTAGAGATTCTGAGAAAAACAGAGAGGATGAAGGGAAAAGGGGAGTGAAGGAGAGAAAAAGTAGAAGAGAAATTGGTGCTAAAGAAAGATGAAGAAAACAGATAAATAGAGAAAGCTCAGAGCTCAGACATGTAATTGACTCATTAAAAGCTCCCCTGAGAAGAAAGCAAGCAGAATGTATTGTCACCATAGGGCAGATTTCTGTTTTATGAGTTACTGGTCTTTCGTATAAAGTTTATGATCCAATAAAAACTAGTTGATCAGCAGACATAACTGTCAGACCATCAGCCAGGTTGATATGCATGTAGTTGTGTATACTTTTTTTGCTGCTGAAAAGGTTAGGGGTTTATCTCCTCTCCAAGAAGCCAGTTCATTAGAGCATCTGCAAAGGGTCCATCTGTCAGTCATTCACATGATCCATCCACACATCCTCCCGCAATCAGACCCAAACAAATAATAAATAATGTCATAAATATGCAGAACAAATGGGGGAGACAGACCAACCCCTTTAGAGTCCCTGTCATGTTTTCCCTTCATTTTGTCTTGTGTGCTTGTTAATACAAAAATCAAATTCTTGGAAATCAAAATGAGTCGCTACTCATTTTACAATGCTGGGGTATCATACATATTCTTGTAGATTACTCTAGATTATTCATGCTGGATTAAAGTCTTTAATAATTCAAGCCAGCAGGCTGGAGAGACAAACGAAAGCCATACCAAATGCTTTAGTTTGTGACACACACCGCAGTGACATCAATGGTTACACATGATTTTTTTGTAAAGCGCTGTGGTACCCTTTTAAAGAGAACGTTCAAAAACTTCCTTCTTAAAGCAACAGAAAGTGCATTTAAACATCAAGACAATTCCTGATAATAACCGCACTCCCTTATGAAGAAAAAGGAGGACAAAACAAACCAAAAAAGAAGTAAAAACACATATTGCTTGTAGTTGCGTATCAGTTTTGCAAGTGTATTTTTGTAAATGTCACTGAAAAAGAGAGATCAACACTGAAAAAGAGGACAAATAAAAACTCCACAATCTTTATATTATTTCTCATTACCAGAATGAACGAGTAGAATAAATTAAAACTGTAACTAAGAAAATGACCGGAAAAAAAAAATCCACTGAAATCACTGTGTGTAGTTCATATACTATTTGTTAAGGAAAACAGCAGCCTTGACGCATGCTTAGTGAGAGGAACGTGGGTTGCACAACAGTTCGAGCATCACCACTTGGGCACAGGAGGGGAAGGACAAGACCCTGAAATCTGGGTAACAAAAGAATGACAGAGAACATTAGGGGAAAACGCCCACAATGCGTTTCCTTCATGACATGCCTGGTTCCTCCTCCAGGATTCCATGAATGCTTGGATACAGGAGCAGGGTGGACAAGAGCACTGCACAAAGAGGCCTTCATTCAGCCAGTAAAAGCATGTACCACCAAGGCTTAGTCTGTGCTGACTCCTTGTGCTGTGTCGGCATAACGTCCAGGGCGGCATAATAAAAGAAACAAGTGTAAGCATAACAGCCATGCTTGATTCTCAATACACCAAAAGGCTGGTAAAGCTTTTATGAGGAATAGGGGGGTTTCTAAAGTGAGGAAACGAGGGATTCTGCAACTGCAGTCTCAGCTCGTTGTCACCTGGGGATGGCTATGGCTTAAAAACATTAGAAAGACAAAGCAAAGTCAATCTGCGTCCGGTTCCACCGGCTTAAAAAGACAAAAAAAAAAAAAAGTCCCAATTCTGAGAACTTGTCATTATTGACAAGTCTATGAACTAATATGAATGTTCCACAGCCTTGCCAGGCCCACTCTTAGTCATCCTTGCTCATAAGTGGCGCCTGTCTGTCTGTGCGTAAAAGTCTCCAGGGACTGTGCAGGTGATGTCAGGATACCTCAATGATTTCCATGCTTCCAGAGAAGCTGGACTGTTTGCTGATCTTTCCCAGTTCCTCCCTTGAACGTGTCTCCGATATCCCCTCTTCAAACTCCATCTGACAGCTGCGCCGCTTGAACTGCTTTTCAGCAGCACTGGAAGTAGGAGCATCCTCGTGCCAGCTGCCCCTCGAGTCCCGTGGCTCCCCCACCTTGTCCCGCAGACGCACAGCCTCGCATGGACCGGGGAGGCTGCTGCAGCCCAGCGCAGGAAAGTGTACCGCCCCTCCACCACCTCCATTACTGTTCATTGACTCCGAGCTATAGAACCAAGGGGCTTCGCCTGTTGGCGTAACAGGGGTTGTGGCTTGTACGGTGTCTCTATGCTTGGTCCACATGGGCCCGGTGCCCACAGTGGGAAGGCTGAGCAGCAGGGAGGGCTTCAGATTGTCATCAAGACTGGGACTTTTGTGTGCAGGGAGTGAGTGTCCGAAGTGCGAGTGCACAGGAGAACTTCCAGCGCTGCTACCATTGTGCTTGCTTTTCCTCCGCGAACGAGGTCGGGAGCTGCTCTCAGGAAAGAGGCCTGGAGAGTCAGCTAAACTGGGGCTGACAGGTGAGTACTGGCATACGCCATTGGCTTCTCCAGCCTCTGGGCTATCCAGCTTGCAGAGTTTGGGAACATCCTCGGTATGCGCAGGTGTAAGGCGAGGACAGTGGTTGGGCTCATAGACCGATTTGATGTCAAGTGAGAACGAGCGTTTGAGCCGGTTGGTGTCCAGGATACGCTCTGCCGACAGATTCAAGCCATTAAAGCCCTGCTGGAGGGAGGTTGGAGAAGGTAGCTTGGTGTCCAATTCTGTGCTGTCTTTCTCAGCCTCTAGACGACCCTTTTCAGGATCATTGGAAGATTCTCCTCTAGGTTCTGACAATTCCTTCAACTGCTCCATCTTCTCCTGACCTGAGGACAGAGCCTTTAGAAACTTTAGACCTTTCTCAAACTCCAGCAGCTGTCCCAGGAAGTTGAAGTTGGGTGATATTGAAGGTCTGCGGTCCTTCACAAACCTAGAAACACAAGATGAGTAAGAATGATTACCCTAAGGACAAAACCATATATATGAAAAGAAAGACATCTTCAACACAAAGACGCATCATGCAAGCTTGTAAAGGCTGTGAACAAAAATATGTGTTTAGGAAGGCCACGATGGGTATTGTTTACAAGTTTCTATGTGATCCATTTTACATGTTGCAGGAAATGGATATAAAATTACAGCTAGCAGAAAATGTCTTTCTGAGACTGTGCAATTTAAGCTGCAGGGTGTCTGAGTGAGTTTACCTGTACGCGTCATCTGATGACAAGCCCATTGTCTTCATGATATAAGCAATGGCGATGGTAGCGGACCTGGAGATGCCAGCTAAACAATGGACAATGACTCGACAGTTGGAAACCTTGGCTTTGTCTGTAAGGGAGAAGGAAAAAATGTGAGCAAACACAAAACATGCAAGACAACCAAATACCTCTTCAGTGACAAGCCAGAAAAAAAATATGCTTTGAGGATCAAATTTGTTCTTCCTGATACCATCACAGGGGCTGCTACTCACTTTTCATACTAACATGTAAAGTTCACTTGAAGAAAATGAATCAGCAAAGGGAAACTAAATCAACTCTTCTCCTATTGTCACAAGTTGATTCTTACCAATAAACTCGTTGGTTTTGTCTAGCCATGGCAGGAGTTTTTCACAGTAGTTGTCATTGACAGGAATGCGCATGAAATGGCTTTCGGAGATGAACTCTGGCTTTGGGCAGGTGTTGCTTGCATTTAACACATATGTGATGCCATTTTGAGCCATCAGATCCTGAGAGTGCAAAGAACCAGGGTATGAATTATGCAGTGTGACTACTCCTGTTTTGGAAATTCTAACAAATTAAAAGTTTCTAACATTCCAGAACTTCAGTTACATTCAGCCGTACCTTGTTGAGCACATCTTTTTGGGAGCCCAGGTAGAGATGGGGCAGGATTCGTGTGGGACCAACATTTGCTACAGGCAGACATGGCTGAGACAAACTCATAGGCAGAGTGGCCACTGGCTTGCCTTCACACAGGCCTGGGAAACAGGATGAGAATGCTGCAAAACCACCTAAAGAAAGACAGAGAAAAAAGAGAGAACATGTTAGGAAACAAAATGTCCCCCTACCTATGTTAGAGAAGAAAGACAAGACCAACAAGAATGCTGGATTTGGCGACTGTCAACATCGTCATTGTTGTAACATAAGTCATTATGTAAGGGATGCAGCTCAAAATCTCTCCAGCAGGACAAAGAACTTAAAGACCAACCTATAATAATAAGAGGCATATTTCAAGTCTAAACCTTTCATAGTAACAAAAGACATGCTTATGTCACACATCATTTGTCAAAACCCAAGCAAGAGAGTATTCAGATGTTATGAACAAGATTATGTCAATCTAGGTCAGTGCATGTACGAACACAGCAGTCAAGTACGCAAAGGCCAGTTGGCCTAAAGATGGATTCTGTCTCTTTAAGAGGCGGGTGGCTCCAGTTTTGGCATTTGTCTGCTGGAGCTCCTTTTCCTGAATGACCTAATATCCTCAACTGAACAATTGCGTCAGGCTTAGAGAATGAGGGTGGTCACAGGTGCAGACCAAGCCCTTGATTCATAGCTCTAGGGCGTTGGGTGCCTGCACAGTGACATACGTACAAATGCAAGGTAAAAATCTGCAAATGCACTCACATGGATCTATAAGCAGCTGAACTAGAATGCATTAGTGTAACAGGGAAAGATGGGAAAGTGGAATGGAATTGCAGAGGAAGAAAGCAAAGTCGTCATTGAGCTGTGCAATGCTGCCAGAAAGCGTGAGCCCCGGCAGATGGGGTTAGACCTTAATCTCAGATGAGCTCCATGAGAATCTGGGACATGGTAACCCTGGGAGCATGCACACACAGCAGTCAACCAGGGAGCCATGAGATCATTTGATCCCGGCCAAGAGAGTGCAATAGTCCTAACAAAAGTGACTGTGTTAAACAGATCTGGGTGGGAAGGAGGAGTTAAAACGAACAAATCAATAAAATGAGTCATGGCAAATAAAGAGTGAGGTGATAAGAAGGTTTAGAAACGTCAGCCACGCTCAACTTTATTGCATGACATCATCCAGAGTCTATACATGGGTGACAAATCATACATCATTTAACTTTAAAAGCCACCTGCTTTGCCCTAACTGACAACAAGGAACACCTGTCCCTCTTATCCATGTGCAAATCACCATCTAAACAACTATTGTTTGTTTGGGGGTGCCTGGTTCTTTAAGAGCTTGAGCGACAACCTGTCTGTTTCCTGCTATTAATGGCAACGGCTGGTACAATGACATCATCTCTCAGCACAGAAGACTGAAAGGTGATTTGCATGTCACTCAAGCAGAACCAACGGGCCCCTGGTGCCTCCTCCATACGCTCTCGAAACCAGTGGTAGATGAATGACTGCCGACCAAATGTTCTACGACCCCCATACTGGTTCAAATACACCCTTCCCCCCAAAACCACACACACACAAATACGTTCAAACACATTGATACAACATGAAATCCTGGATGTCTGTTCCCCATCCCCCAACTGTAACTCCCCTCACCGGCCCAGTGACATAACTGCCTAAAAAAAGGGTTGGTCATTATGTCAACACTGTCAGCAATACCCAAGTAAGACTACAAATTTTGCCTGGTTAAGGCTTGTTAGAACTGGCTTCCTTTCCCACATATCTCAAATGCATTAATTTAGCCAAAACAGGGAAGCAATGTTGTCCTCCCATCCCTCTTCCTTGAACTCAAAGGTCAATGATTTCAAAGGGTATCTGGGATCTGTGAAAGCAAGACCACGGCTCAAAAGGCAAGTGGAAAAGATCTCTGGAAGTGATCTTTCATCTCCTCAAGGATCTGTAATATTGTCCTGCTTCAAAGATCTACAGGGGTTCTTTATATAGTTTCCTTGAAAAAAAAAATGTGTTACTGGACCACAGCAACACAAACAGGATCAAGTACAGCACAACATTGTTGAAAAGCCAAGAGAGGAAATACTTGAGTGAGGTCATCAGCTATCATTTCTAACTGGGCAGTGGTGGTGACAGTTAGGATTACAAGGAAACCATAAGCTTCCGTATCTGTCTTAACATCTTGCTAATGTTGAATCAACAAATGCCTACTTTTACTTCTGCTGAAAAAATATAAACAATTATTTGCACTATAAGCAGTCAAGTTAAAGAAGTGTTTCAAATACACATACCGTTCTCACCAGATGTTGCGAGCATGTAGGACTCTCTGTATCAAATAAATATGCACATGCACAGAAACACACGACTGACTTAGGCAACATTAGTCACTTTTATAGACTCCAGTTACGTAAGAGGGCAGTGGTGACGTTTCTCAAAACCACTAGGCATATGACTGCATGTGTGTTTTCAGCAACAGAAGTGTGCCAGGGTCAATCTCACGCTGGACAAAAAGGCAATGTGCCACTCGCACACTTCCTCTATGTTTTTTTGTCTCTCTCTCTCTCCAAAGCTTACATAACCTCCATTCAACATCCAACTTTCTCTGATGTGCCTCAGACCCCAGTTCTTCTCAAAAGTGCAGTAACCTCTTTCGTACAGAGGAACTGCAACATCATGGAAGAATTTACCTGGAATTGCAGGGTGAATAGGTTGTGTAGAGCCTGTAATGCTTGGGTCACCACAGACTTGTGTGATACTTACCTAAATTCTATTGCAGCTGCAATACCCCTACTGTGCAACAAAGCAGACAATGTAATAAGGTTACATTTTTCGGATATGGCCATGAACTATGGAGCTGCATTTGTGTTTAATAACACAGAGTGCACAGTTCATTAACTCCACCCTTTGATATCAGTTCATTGTCCTGCGGCACCTGACCTCCATCTTTTAGGAGCCCCTCAGTTTTTCATCTTTTCAGCTGAGCTCTATAGCCACTCTCACACAGGCTTCCATTCAAGGCTCTACATCGAGCAGCATTGATGGGCCCCTGAATGAAACTAATGCACATCAACACATACACGCACACACATACGAGTCTCCAGATGCAGAAGACATGACGCCATTGAGGAGCAGCCCCCATCTGTCCCCATCTCTGCGCGCACACACACTTATTAGCATCTCAATAAAGGCCCAATGACATCATTGCACACATGCATGCTGCACAATGAGGAACACAAAAAACAGCAGGGGGTTGGTGGCTACCTCATCACTCCCGGCGCTTTGTGTCATGCTTGACAGATTAGAAGTGTTAAACCCCAGGACCTTGTATCATCGAATCATTAACTGTTGGCGCTATTACAATTATTGCATTTCTGCCCTAAAGCCATTACGAAAACATAGACGTCACTGCAATAAAAGTAAATTGCTTGGCAAAGTCCAACTGTTTAACTTGTATTTGGTGACATCAGTAGAATGCACACGTAACTCAAATATACACTTGCATGTGTGCATAACGTTGTGAGCCATGAACACACACAAAGCAACTGCATTAATAAATATACACAAATCAAATATGCATGTCCATTTAATTTTCTAGGAGATAATCATAGGAGCAATGCTAGGTTAATGTTGAACTCTTTAACATAAATTTAGGTTAAAGAAAGACACTGAAAAAGAATCCTAACTTCAGCCAAATATTTGGGACTACAGAAAAGAAAGAGGAAGATGATGAAACACATCGCATAACCTCGAACCAACACGTGTTTGACAGGTACAGATGGGAAAGCACCATCGGTCCAGGTGACAACAGATGCTACACACCTCTCAGCTTGCGTTCTTTCCTCATCTTGCGGACTCTGATTTTGAGCCTCATGTCTGTTCGCTGGATCCCCGGCCAGAAGCAGTTCTCCGGAGGGGATATGACCACGTCTAGGGGCATCCGCACCAACCAGTCCAAACCGCAGTCCAAGAGCTATATGTCCGAAAGGTGCTGGGTACCAAAAAAGGTAAGATCCTAAAAAAACACTTGGGAGGGAAACTCCACAGGAAAGCGGCAACAAATGCGTCCTCCCTCACAAAAACGAGGGTAGAAGAAGTGTGTGGTCTTTCCTCAGGAGCGCCACAGATCCTTCCTCGATCTCATTCTGTGGCAACAACTGAAAGTGGAGCTCGCTATTGTTGTACAGCCTCCGTTCAAGTCTTTCCCCGCCTCTCTCTCTCTTTCTGTGTGTGTGACCTTAGAGTGAATGAGCTCATTTGCCGTGAGCATAGTCTGCCCTGTCTCTCTCTTCTCTTGCTTACTTTCACTCTGTCTCCCCCTGTCTTTCCTCTTCCTCTCTCTCTCTCTCTCTCTCTCTCTCTCCCTCTCGCTCTTACTGTGTGTGAGCTGAATCTGGCTTATGAGTAAGGCATGCAACCGCATTCCTTACTCACCGAGCAAATATGCAGCCACCTTAGGGGCCCACTCAATGTTTTTCTGAAAATGAAAAAATATAACACCCTCTTAACTATTTTAGACTGCAAGCACACACTTTATATATGTACACAGAGACGTGTTTGATCTTCTCTTTTCACACTTCCTAAATGCGTTCAATTTACAATAACAAAGTGCAGTACATAGTCCAAATTTTAAAATGTTTTATAAATCAATAAATTGAAAACTAAAATTATATGCATACTATGTGCATCTACGATTATATTTATTCCTACTGTGAATGAATTTTTCATTATCAACCACTTTCCTATTTTCTTTCACGGGACAGTCTATGGGCGGTTGTGTGTATTTAGGTTGTGTGTATGAGCCTTTTCTGATTTTTCTATCTAAAGCATGCGACTTTTGTTTCTCCTCTGATAGCCACAAAACTATGGCGGAAGTTGTAGGTTTGTGTTACAACCAGGAATGGCAAGAGAACATTGTACTTTTAACATTTTTTTCACATTCAAACCAAATTTCAGACAGAAAAGTTTAAATCCCGTCTGGCTAGTCCGCTTCAACAAAACTTCCCGTTATGTTTAAGAATTAGGTCAGCAGGCAGAAAGGTGTTTTTTTTATACTATGAACGCAATCTGGTCGAATACGTTTCTGACTACCTCTGGAAGTGGTCAAAAGTGGACAATCTCAAAGCATTTCAGACCCTGTTTTCATCAGTATTTAACATTGTTCATGAACAAATATGCATCTTAATTTACTAATTACTTAGTAAATGGTCTGAAATGCCCTGGTAGTGCAAGTCGTGTAGCGTTACACTAGCAAAACTAAGGTCATGGGTTCTATTCCCAATAAATGGACATACTGTACTAAATGCATGAGATACGCATCTGAGAAATGTGTAAATGTAGTTTATTTACAAAAATACAAACTTAAATCTAACATATCTATCCATGTGTTGTAAGAGCACACCAGCCTAACTGCTAAAATTGGTAGTACAGCAGGAAGAAGTTAAAATGTCTATTCTAAAGTGCATTACTTACTTTTGGGATCTAACAGAGGATGGTGTGTGCATGCAAGAGAAATTTTTGTGCGGATACATGTGTGGAGTAGGAGGGGGTTAGCAGTGATAGCGCTTGTTGTCAGACCACCAGTGACATGCGATTCGTGGATACATCAGTTCATGATGTAATGCTTACAGGGCCCCAGCTGTCATGCCTGAGGTGTGAGGTAGCCTCCAGTTGAGCGCAATGCCAGCTCCAATCACTCAACCCTCACATGTGTGAATCAGTCTAAGTGTGTCCAAATCCCCCTGTCTGTGATAAAACAGCGTGAAATTTTGCTGGAGTTTGACATACATATCACATAAATGGATCCCAATGGGGCATCTCTCATTTACACTCACGATATGGGGCGAAGGAGCTAGAATTCTCAGTGCATGATTAAGCTTCTAGATGTCTTATGTATACAAGCCATAAGTGAAGTCATGATGAAGTCATGGAAAGAAAGAAACACAACACGTGCATGTAGACATTACATGCTTTGCATGTGTAGCTATATCGTCTTACCGCCAACAAAACAGCAGATACATGCCACACTGCAATAAATGTGTCTTTACTCCTGGGCTGAACAATTAATCTTAATAAAACAGAAATTGAGATATCGCTTAGTGCGATTAGCTAATCGCATGTTTGCAATTTTATTAAATAAATATATGTGCTGCAGAAACACCATCTCTGCATCTGCTCTGAGTTTGGGAACATAACATGCACCAACCATCTTTTCTTTCTTATTTTATTTAGTAACTTCTATTTTTACTTAGTAGTAGTAATAGTAGTAGTAGTAGTAGTACTAATTATTATTATTATTATAAATATTAATAAGCCACATTAATATATAATCCAAACATTTTGGCCAAATTGTGCAGTCCAACAAGCAAACTCAGCAAACCTGGATTTTTTTTTAATTTGCATTTTAAATCACAATTTTTCATCAGAAAAACTGCAGTTAATTTTTTTCCCCCAAATCATTCAGCCCCAGGTGTACTGCTCTATTTTTAATATCATTAACTCATCATCATCCTTTGTTGCACCCACCTGTTGACGTGCTTTAATCAGACACACATGGCCGCAGCAAACGTGCTATTTTAATTTTAAGTGTCAACTCGGACATATCCCAGCCGTTAGACAGCAGCCCACAACGTTTTCAGACGTAGGACTTTCCACACACGTGATGGTGACACATTTAAATGCTACTAATCTGGCTAACTTACACCCTTAAGTGTAAAGGTTCCAAAAGGGGTTTTTTGCAGTGATGCCATAGAAAAACCCTTTTTGGTTCCCCAAAGAGCCTTTCGGTAAACCGCTCTTAAAAGCTGTTCTTAGAGAACCTTTCCCAGTATACAGAACCTTTTGTGGAATGGAAAGGTTCCATGGATATAAAGGTTCTTCATGGATCGATGCCAAAAAAGACCCTTTAGAATTTAAGGAATTGGTATAGTTAAGTGATCAAAACCAGTTGCAGGTTTGAACCCAACAAATGGTGCTACATGAACTATCGCTGTTGTGTTCTTGAGAAAGACATTTCCCAGATTGCTCGTTCCTGTACTAAGTGTACTGTAAATCACTTTTTCCTCTTCCAACTTCTTCACACCACTAGTTTTACTGTAAAGTTGCATATCCTCTTACAAGTGAAGTGAAAGTGAAGTGAAGTGACATACGGCAAAGTATGGTGACCCATACTCGGAATTTGTGCTCTGCATTCAACCCATTCAAAGTGCACACACAGCAGTGAACACACACTCAGAGCAGTTAAATTTTGGTTGGTGATATTGCTGTGACTCAATGTTTCTATCAATACCTCCAAATCTCCTGAAACAAGCTATGAGGTGATAAAACAGCATTGCTTGACTCTTATATTAGTTTTCATGTAACAGTGCCAACCCTGTTAATGCTAAGAAGACTATGATCTAGATCTCACTCAGTTCAGAAAAGACTCAAGGCTTCTAAGTGTAATGGCTCAACAGGATGCCGTCACTCAGTACTGGGCTGAAACCCAGTGTACAGGTCAAAGGTCAAGTTCATTAATCAAGGTCTGCCATGTTTCAGCTATGTTACCGGCAGCCGAAGAAGGACCCGGTTTTAACCGGTTTTAACACTTTTGGAGGCCAGTTACATCAGTTTTGAATTTTTTGATGTTTTGCAAGGATGTGTTTAAAGCCAAAAGCTTAAAACAATCTTGTGTGATTCATACAAGTGGATGAAGACATTTATAGGATTAAGCAAGAAATTTGTTCTTATGGCAACTGTGACTTGTGAAAATGACAATGCGTTCCGAGAAGATTATTGACCAACTGTTGCACTCCTTCCTTTTCCTAAGCTTAACATTAATGCTGCAATGGCAGAAGTTCAAATGTAGGGGAAAAAAAGAGAATTCAATGGAGAACCCGGTAATAAAACTGCTGTTGGAGTCAGTTATGAAATATTAAATAAATATTACTACTATAGCCTCAAATTCCATTTAGAGCAGCCATGAAGTTTTTATTTCTTTAACCAAATTGTGCTGTTGATGTTTTGAACATGTTTGTGAATAAAATAGATTAATTGAATTTGAACTGAGACCTGCAAAACAATTTGCTTTAATTTTTTAATTTGCACCAATGGTCCTGATATATGTATTGTATAATTAATCTATTCTTCCCTTACTCAAGAAGAAGGGGTGATTGAGAAACTAGGGTTGATCTATTAATGTGGATGTAGGTCTCTGTTCCCCAACCCTTCCCCCTTAAAAGACAGCGAAAGAAAGCAATCTAAACCCCCTATGGAGAACTATGATGTCATCGGGCCACATGTAAACCAGGATAGAGGTCTCCAGAGAGGGTTACACAACTGGGAAGATGTGCTTCATGTGGGAAGGAAAGGGGGAGATGGAAAGAGAAACGGAGAGAGCCTGAGAGAAAGAGAGGGAGTATTAATGCTTGCAATAAGACAGCAGAATTATGACAAAGCCCACATTCTTTACACAGGGGCTTCAAGCTCCGCTGGAAATCCAAATTTAGCCGAGGATGGAATGGAAGGACTTTGGGCCTCTATCAGGAAATGAGCGCTGGGTTGCGTCACTTGTTTGCGTATGTGTATGTCCTGTGTTCTGCAAACTTTTCCTGGAATTCATTGCATTCTTGAAGAGCCACCAAAACCTTTGGAACTTTTGGAAGACAATAGAACCAGTACTTTCAATTTAACATGATAATTTAGAACTGGAATGTTACCTGAAAGAAATTACCACATGTAATCATGCTCCCTGACCCGTATGTGAATTCTGTAATAATAATTGATTTTCAATCTTTCTGAGTTACAACAACTTCTAATGAAATTACGTTTAACCAACAAACTACACTGAGTTAAAGGAACTTAAAAATTTGTAGCATAAAAACAAAAAGTTGATTACTCAGATCATTCCAACTGATTGAATTGTGACCCTGGAACCAATTAATCTATTTTAGTTGTAAAAAAAAAAAATCAACAGCTAGCATAGCACATGTTAGATGTAACTTATTTGTAAGGTAAATTTAGTGAAATGGTTGGAAATTACTTGTCACTGGCATTCACACAGTCATTGCTCATATGGTCTATGTAGTGTATACATTCACATAGCTGCCCACAACCTAAGCATGACATCTGCTTTTCAGAACAATGGCAACTACAAAAACTTCAACATAACAGAAACTCTTTTAAATGTCAAACATAGCCATATTAAACACTAACAGTTTTTTCCCTTTACTAAAAAAAACAAAATATTCCAACATTTATATCCTTATCCAGTCCTAGGCAAAGCATGCTGAGAATTAGAAATCCACTGCCCAATAGGGATGGGCGATATCTTACCGTTTGCGATTTTCTGGTAAAAACTGTCCCCACGATAAGAATTAGTCTTCCCACGATAATAACGATAAAGTCTAGTTGCTGACATATTTCTGTGTGCAACAGTGCGGAGCAACATTGCGGAAGACGGACATGAAATTGAGGAGGAGTTTATCGCTAAATGAGGAGCTCTACAATCTGGAACTGGTTTGGTTAGGGCTGTACAGTGCACAAAAAATCAGTCTGAATAAATGTACTACAGTAGCATGTGTGCGATACAGTTTTGCATGTGTATGAGCCTGTTTACAAACCTGTTGTCCAACAAAGATATCACTTATTGACATGCTTTTTCTCCAAATTAACTTAATAACATTGTCGAGTGTTTGAAATAACTTCTTTTTGTGACCAGATGTGGTTTCATATTACAGAATGATAGTATTATATACAGTGATAAAGGCTATGTCGATTAGCATTGCATTATAAATATACTTTCCTTATAAAAAAATACACAAGATTGCTTGAAGAACACAGATAAACCATATATTTTGTGCAATCGTATGTGTATTGTCTTCACGTTACATTAGTTAAAATTTCTATTGTGTGTTTTATTCAGCAATAACTGGATACCTTTGTCCATATTAGGGATTTCATGGAGCGTCATCAGTAGTATGACTTCTGCTATGCATATGTGGAGTTTCTGCGCAAGGGCGCCCTCCAGCTTCCAGTATGAATTAAACAGTCATTACGTGTGTACAAAGTAATGCTCACAATGCTGTGTAAAAATAGGAAAGATAATATTTTTCTCTGAAGAAACAGGATTCCCTGAATTATCGTCATTGACATCGCTATCACAATAAATACCAGAAATATCTTGATATATTTTTAAGCCCATATCACCCACCCCTACTGCCAATTTTCAAAAGTTTTCAAGATAACTTAATTAACTTACTTTAGGTCCCCCGAATTTCTTTTGAGTGTAGAAACCACATAATAATGGGCTAAAAATGACTCTGAATACCTTATCAACTGCACAGCATCATTCTGGCAGCATCCACAAAACTCTAACACTGTGTTAGACAGTTTTTCACAACAAACAACACATTTCTTTCTGAAATTAGACAAATGTAGTTCTAACATTTTCAAAATGTATAAATATAACAGCAACAAAGTGATCCAGTTCTACTTGACCCGCTCCAAGCAGGATTAGAACCAGTGTTTCCGCCATTAGAGGTGGTCATGCTAACAAGGCCACAGCCTCTAGTGTCAGTCACTAGTGTGCCTCTTGAGATCATGGGAGTGAGGTTTACCTAGACAGCTCTTATTAGCTGGCCTCCATTATACTCACCCTGTAAACCTCATTACCATCTGGGTCACGGCACCAATATAACCCTTCCGGTTCTACTTGGTCCACTTTAAATGGGATTCGAACCAATGTTTTGGGCGTGGGAGGCGACGAGCTAACAAGGACACTAAAGACCACAGCCTCTAGTGTCAGTCGCTAGTAAGCCTCGAGATCATGTAAGTGAAGTTCTGCACAGCTCTTAGTAGCTGGCTTCCATTACACAGAGCATCTACTGAAACTAAGCTGTAAAAACTTCAGAAATTACTATGACGTTACAAAAATATTTAGCAGACATTTACTTTTATGCATTTGGCAGAGGCTTCTTTCCCAAAGCGACTTACATTTTATTCATGTATATATATATTTTATCAGTTTGTGCATTCCCTGGGAATCGAACCCATGACCTGACGTTGCTAGCGCCATGCTGTACTGTTTAAGCTACAAGAATTGCATAAACCATAAACTTGGCCCACCCTGAATGAAATATGCTGCCTCTTGGAGGTTAGCCAATCATAACATGCTATTTACATAGAAGTTACAGTAGCAAAGCCAGCCCTTTGTGGGTGGAAAAATTAAATTACAACTATTTTTGTTGCAAGAAACCATTGCTAACGGTATAAAAGACGATAAAATAAAATGCTCTAAAAGTGATGAATATGGTCCCTCTGGTTCTGTATGTTGGATATAGAATGGAAAACTATTCCTCAATTTAATTAAGTGCACTGAATGCTTTTAAAGGGAATTTTGATGATAGGTAGATTGAAGAAAAGAAAAGTGGGTGTGGGTAAAGAAAAAGGGTGAAAAAGAGGGAGACAGTAGCAGAGAGGAGAAGAGAAGTAGTTCATGTCATGCTGAAAGTATTTGGCACTGGTCGGTCTGCTGACATTTCTTCAGCTTGTTTCTCAGAATTGACATAACACATATAATTTGAGGTCTATGAGAGCACAGAGAAACTACAGCCAAGTTTACAGCGGGCCATATGTAGGACAAATGCTACTCATTTCTTCATACCGCAAAGTGGGGTATGTGTATGTCAAGGGTACAGGGTGGAGACTGAAAGGTCATCTTTTTGACCTTTGCGAATCTGTGGCGTGTATATGTGTGCTGTTCAAGTAGGCGACTGGCGCCAGATGTGATGACCACAGGAGCCTGAACTAAAAATAGAGCCATGCTCTAATCAGAAAGACATACGGCCAGAGAAAGAGTTGAGTGTGTGTGTTTGTTGAAAATAACAGAGCACCAAGAACGTCCCTCGAGGGCTTACCTCATCCTAATGGCAACAGTGGCTCTTTTTCAATAGAAACATTGATCCCAGTGCTACTCTGAGATGATAATGGAAACGGGTTACGTAGACACAGGAAGTCAAGCTGCTGCAGGATGAAGTTTTAGATGTTAACCATCTAAA
This sequence comes from Tor tambroides, assembly GCA_021397915.2. Taxonomy (NCBI): domain Eukaryota; kingdom Metazoa; phylum Chordata; class Actinopteri; order Cypriniformes; family Cyprinidae; genus Tor; species Tor tambroides. The sequence continues at coordinate 32,969 of JAFVLL020026956.1, read as the reverse complement.
GTGATTCATATATATTTTGAAGAATAATGGTTGGTAACCGAACAGTTGACAGTAGCCATTGACTTCCACAGCATGAAAAAAAGCACTATAGAAGTCAGAGGGAACCAGAAACTGGTTGGTTACCAACATTCTTCAAAATATCTTTTGTGTTCAACAAAAGGTTCGTACAGGTTTAAGAGAGATTTTATTGTTCACGTCATGTTGCTTTGGTCACTTTGTTGCACTATTCCTCACTTGTAAGACACTTTGGCTGGTTTTAAAGGAACACTCCACTTTTTTTGGAAATAGGCTCATTTTACAACTCCCCTAGAGTTAAACAGATGAGTTTTACCGTTTTTGAATCCATTCAGCCGATCTCCAGGTCTGGCGGTAGCACTTTTAGCTTAGCTTAGCATAGATCATTGAATCAGATTAGACCATTAGCATCGTGATCAAAAATGACCAAAGAGTTACAATATTTTTCCTATTTAAAGCTTGACTCTCCTGTAGTTACATCGTGTACTAAGACCAGCGGAAAATGAAAAGTTGCGATTTTCTAGGCTGATATGGCTAGGAACTGTACTCTCATTCCGGCGTAATAATCAAGGAAATTTGCTGCTGTACCATGGGTGCAGCAGGCGCAATGACATGACGCAGCGCCTGAAAGTAGTCCCCAGCTCAGTAGCCTATGATATAGCTGGGGACTACTTTCAGGCGCTGCGTCATATCATTGCGCCTGCTTAGACGGGACTTTTCCAAGACAGAAGAATTTGAACTCCCTATAAGAACGTTCTTAAAAATCATAAATTTAAAGTAATAAAGTTATTCGAGAATTGGCATACAACCAAATAACACCAAATTAAGCCTGTCATTTTTAAGAACATGTTTGAAAATCTTGTAAGAACTTTGTAAGAACTGCACTCAGGAACATTCTTACAAACCTCTTAAGAAATTTCTTAATTTCTTAAGAAGATTCTGCCCTAGCCACTCTAGAAATGACTTGGGTTCCAAAGGAAGTCCATGGGACTTTCATTGCACATTTCATCCACCAGGCAAATACTCTGATTGGATTGCTTCAAAAATAGCACACTTTCTTTGACAGGCCACACAATTTTAGGCATCATTTAGATTGTGTGTTTATACAGTATGATAACTTCTGAAAGTACAAATGTTGAGCCTTGGTGCTTATATGGGAAACAGGTTTGAATCTGGCCTGCACAGTGCTTGTCACGTCACAAGACGTTAATTGATAGAGTCGTGTGAATTAACTGTGAATCTTTGTGATGTTTTTATCAGTTGTTTAGACTCTCATTCTGATGGCACCCATTCACTGCAGTGGATCCACTGGTGAAAAAGTGATCTAATGTCATGAAGAAACAAACCTTATCTACATTTTGGATGGCCTGAGGGTTGCAACATTAAAATCGAAAAACTAATCCAGTCTAAGTATTAAAAAGAGCGGGATCTCATTTAATTATTTATTTAATTTCATAGTTGGAACATTGCACATTTATGTTTAAAATGCATCTTGGAATGTTGCTGAACGTTTAGGCTAAAAATGTGATTGAGTTGTTTGTTATAATCAGGGATTACAACAGTTAAACTCCAGCAAATATGATAGAAAACATTTTTCCAGAGAAGTCTGTCAGACTTTTTCCTGTGCTGGTTTAAGTCATGAATGCCCTCCTGTCCTTTACCTCAACTGGGCATAGAAACGGCGGTAAAATTGGAGCTTTGGCTGACCGTGGCGAGTCTGGAGTCCGAGAGAGAACGTAATGTTGAGGGCAGGCTTACAGTGAAAGGATATATTGATATTGTTTTAGAGCGAATGCGTCACCACCTGTTTATTACCTCATTTTGGCGAACACACACAAACACTTCAGCAAGAAACGCCCAGTTGCATAATAGGAGCCGGGAGCGAGACAAAGCTGAATTCAGCTCCAAAAGCAGCTAAATACAAAGGGGGAAGGAACAGCCGCGCTCTGGTCCCTGCCAAGCTAAAACTTTTATCTTCTAATTGAGCATAATTCGCTACTTTCTGCTGAATTCCTCCCACTTTTGCTGCATTAACTATTGATGGTACAGAGGACTTTGTATTCATCCCTTTTAAGTGTAATATGACCAATTTTAGAACTTCTGGAAGTTATGACTTAGAAATTGACTCTTTGCATTTGTGTTGGTTTGGTTTTGAAAAAGTTTTACAGTATTTAATTAAATAATGAGATTAATTTATCAGTACATTTTTGATGAAATTAAAAAAAAAAAAAAAAGTCATGTGGTGTAACCATAAAGTAAAAACACCTTTCTTTACACCTTAAATACATGTGAGTGTACACATCTAAATCATTATTATCAAAAAAGTTTTTCAAAACTTTTTTCAAGGTAAAAGGTATTTCATATGAAGATGATTAATTGTTAATTCATAAAAATCATTACAGTTTTGTGGAGTCGCCACCACATAATATTTTACAATCTGAACTAACCTTGACTTGACAAAGGTTAAATTATTGAATATTTAAACACTTATTGACCTTGACACACAGTCAGGGGGTTTTGCATGTTGGTCGTGCCACATATTTTTGATTTTGTGGAAAAAGGTTTTAATAAAATATAAAACTTTAAAAAAAAAAAGTTTATCTATCCAATTAGGATTTTTTTTCTTCATTATGATATCAGGATAATATATCACCCTGAAAATTCCACAAAAAATATTTTGTGTAAATATTTCCACAAAAAAATTCCTGTATTTTTTAAAATAAATTAATATATAGGACAAAAATGAGAATGATGTCATTGACCCATATAATACCTGGAGAAAATGACATACATGAATGCATATAGGTGACCCAGTGGACTTGACGTCCAACCACGCATAGAAAAACAAAGGCAGATGGTGATAGGGTTGCGAGATTAAGAGTGACTGCACATCTGCAGGACACACATTCGTTCCGCTGCTTGTCCCTGTGGGTGAGGTGTGAAAGCTTCAGGCGGTGTGTGTAAATGTGTGTGTGCCATTCCAATAAGAAGAACGGCGTGAACGAGATGCCTGTGGAGCAAGATGGACGATCAAATTCAACAACAGCTCGCATAACATGTCAGATCCTGTGATCGCCCGACATTAACAGGAAACAGCATGCCAACTCAACAGGCAACAAAGACGAACTTGATGACAGTCAACAGGGTGAACCCAAAGAGTTGGTTCAGGTGTGGTAGTTTGAACTAAATCCAGCAGGAAGTGAAGCAGATGAAAACGTTTGGTGTGAAGTTCAAGGGCAAAATACATTTTTAAAAAATCATGACGCCACCTCATACTTTTCAGTGAGCTGAAAGCAGACGACGTCTTTCATATTATCCTCCATATACATCACTACATAAACATGGCTAAATATGCTGGCTAACTGACAAATTTGCAAACTATATTAACGGTTTCTTTGCTTTAACGCTTCACATCACTCAGCTTGAACTGCTAAATTGCACTGAAAAAATTAGTGAAATTATGGTATTATACAATCTTAGGTTTATGGTATCTTGATAGCTTTTTTTACCATCCAACTCTAAGGTCTACAGACCAAGATTTCACAATAGATGCTAAATTGTAAAAAGTGTTTAACTGAATAGATTCTCCCTGATTTGAATTTGGGAGAAAATCATGACGTTACAATAACCACGATATTTTACAATATTTTATCCTCAGAGGAAACACAGATAAATACAAAATTCTGTAATGAAACTCTAGATGGCATAGGCCAGTAGGTTTCAACTCAATTGGTTTCTTTTCGAATCAGCAGCCAATGAGCTTGCAGCTCAACATTCACATACTTGGCTGGTGCTTGCTGTAGCAGTTCAGAAACCCTCCTCCTCCCCCAGCTCCACCTGTATAGATCTGCTATGGGGTGATTTCATGTATGCTATATATGGGGATTATTTTATATGTTATACGTGACCCTGGACCACAAAACCAGTCATAAGGGTCTGTCATAGAGGATGAAATTGAGATTGAATAAATAAGAATAAATAAATGAATACATAAGCATTCCATTGATGTATGGTTTGTTAGGATATGACAATATTTGGCTGAGATATAACTATTTGAAAATCTGGAATACGAGGTTGTAAAAAATCTAAATATTGAGATACCCTTTAAAGTTGTCCAAACGAAGTTCTTAGCAATGCATATTACTAATCAAAAATGAAGTTTTGATACATTTATGGTAGGAAATTTACAAAATATCTTCATGGAACATGATCTTTACTAAATATCCTAATGATATTGGCATAAAAGAAAAATCGAACATTTTGACCCATACAGTGTATATTTGGCTATTGCTACAAATATACCCATGCTACTTATGACTGGTTTTGTCGTCACATATGTATAGCAGCAGTATTTTCTACATGCTCACAGCAGCATTTGCATTTCAGGAACCCTTTAACATCAATGGAACCTTTCAAATGCACGAAAGGTTCTTTATAGTGGAAAAAGGTTCTTTAAACTTTTAAAATGTTCTTTACACTATGAAAAAAAATGGTTCTTTTAAGAACTGATCGCTAAAAGGTTCTTAAATGGCTCAAAAATCTAAAACAAACCTTTTGGAACATTTGTTTTAAAGAGTGTAGACAAACTTCTTTGAGAACCACTCATAAAAAAAGACTCATGAAGTGTTGAAATTTCAGGAAATCCTTCTCAAATAATATTATCAAACAATGAAACCAACACTTGCTCTCTGTTACATCAGTCTGCATTGCTTTGAGGGACTTTCAGAGTTGGTTTGTGCATAAACGGCACTTTTTTATCCAGATAACATTCATACGAAAAGAAACAGTGACTGTTTAAGACAGGAAGTGGTCATAAACTTCTTGTTCATTTAGAGTATATCACTTACAATCATCGCTATTCCGATCAAAACACTGTATCTAATCTTATGCCAAACCAAAAACAGTTGCACAACTCAGTAGCTCTGATTCAAACTCTCATGAGCAGCTTCTGCTCTCTTCATTACTGGTCACTCCCTTGTTCAACATAATGCCCCACAAATTTTCCAAAAGATACTTCGGTTTTTACATGCACGCTGCACTTGTGTGAGGGGGTTTAGAGATGCTTGTAACTTTAGTTTAAAGCAAAGACCTTTTTATCACAGATAACCTCTGGAGAGAAATAGCAGAAACACTGGAGAAATTTCTAGTGTGCATGTGTCGAGTGCCTGAGTTTGCGCATGCTATCAAATGGAGTAGAATTTTGAAAATTGTGTGTTTGATTGAACACATACTAATGTTGCAGAAAAATGTTGCCCAAATCCAATTTTTTTGCTCATATGTGACTTTTTTGTTGTTGTTTTTGTTCATGACAATGTGAACCGTGCAAACCACATTGAATCTGAACTTTTCGATTCTGACTTGGGCCACTTCCACACGAGGTCCTAAATCTGATTCAGGTCAAATGTTTTACAATGTGACCTAAGTCTGAACAGTCATATCGGAATTCATCCGATTTTTATGTCACCCTAGTTTGACATTCATCAGAATTCACTGCTAACGGGATTCACTCCAAAGATTTTTTAAAGTGCCCCTATTATGGATTTGTGAAAATTACCTTTCATGCAGTGTGTAACACAGCTCTAAATGAATGAAAACATCCTGCAGTTTTAAATCTGAAAGTGCACCGTGTATAAAGTTTTTGTCTCTCAAAAGAAAGAGTTGACTCTGAGTCATTGAAATGAGTCCTTTTTAAAATGAATCCCAAGCCGTTTCATGTTGACGTCAACATGAAACATTAGCATATTGCCCGCCCACTTGTTGGTCTTTTCGCGTTGGTCTGAATGAAAATGCAAATTCATTCATTGCCACTAGCAGTAGCCCCTCACTGCAGAACAAAGATCCAGGGGGCGGGGTTGGATCCACATCCAGGGGGTGGAGATTGGTAGGTTTAGGGGTGGAGATGGGTAGGTTTAAGGGTGGTGATGGGTGGGTTTAGGCATCAGGGGGTGGAGACGGGTAGGTTTAGGTCTATGTAAGGTGGGAGGAGTTGGATCTAGATCCAACTCCGCCCCCTGGATCTTGTGTTCTGCAGTGAGGACCATCTCAAAAATAGCGGTTAAAAATAGAGATGTGTAATAGTGCCTCCTACAGCTGGGTGAGTTTGTACCATATATCAATATATTTTTTATGAATAAAATGGTATGAGGCAATACCACCTATATCGATATAAAGTAGTTTAATATGAGCGCATCTGAAAAATAGCGGAGGACACAGAGTGTGCCGCAACAAAATAGGAGTGCAATAATTCTAAAATATACAATTTGCTAAAATATTTGTAGTTGGACAATAATTGTGCCATGTGTAGAATTTTTAAACCTACAAGTAAGTATTTTATGATAGCAGTAACTGTAAAGTGACTATTGCAGTGGTGTAATCAAAATGCAATTAAATTGTAATTTCATTTTTAGTTTACTGAATTTTACTTCTGCTATGAAAAGCATTGTTGTTTTTTTTTAGATGTTACAATGTTAGAAAGTAATGTGCATAGCCTACATGGTTACTTTCACTATACTTGTTTTCTCTGCCTTTAATATAAGCATTGTTTCATTGGACTAATTTGGGAAGGAGGTAAAAAAAATAATAATACTAATTAAGTAAATATATTTTTAATCCAAATGGAAAAATGTAGATAATACTCAGATATATAATCATAAATTCAGCCAAAAATACTGAGATATGATTTTTTTTTGCCATAACGCCCAGCTCTAGCGCCTCCTACTGTATAACTGTGAAAACACGGAAAGCTGGAAAAATTCCATAAATGACAGGGAAAGAGTTAATGAAATGTGTTTCTATATATAATATATATATATATATATATATAAAGTACATTTTATAAAAGGATATGCTCACATGAAATACACACATCTAAAGTTCATGTAATAAAAATACTCAACTAAAATAACGAGAAGAGTAATTTGTAGTGAGATTACTATAGTTTTATTAGAGAGCAACAGGAGACACACAAAAGCTTTTATCCCTGCAAGTACTGGACTGAATACATCCAGAAACATTACATCATCTCCTCGAGAGCTGTCCTTTAATGTTTATCAAAGGCCGCCAAGAGCCATTCGTCATCCATATTGTCTTAATATGGTCTTAATAAAATCATGACGTCTTCTTTCCTGGCCTCATTTACACAAAGAACTATTTTCAGAGTCTGAGAATGATAATACAAGCATGAATATCGAAAACTAGGTCATATTTCAGTATCCATGCAGTGGTATCCTTAGCAACGCCAGTAATAATTACATTCCATATTTTAATGTGTCTAATATTGATATTCAGTAGTCTATTTTTAGATGACAAATGTGTTTTTTTCCTATATCAAAAGTGCTGTCTCAGCTTCAGTGATGGCCGTGTTAACTTTCCATATTTCTAATTTAAGCTTACCCAAAACCACTAAATGAGACTCAAGGAGGTCTTAAGCTTTAAAGGTGACAGCTGCTTCAGCGCAAGCAGCCGCATAATCAAAGATTTGCAGAAGTGCTGAAATTTCCCCAAATCCTGACTGAAATAAATTTGAGCTTCTTTTCACTGCTGACATATTTGGATCAAGCAGCTTAGTAAGAAGTGAGAGAGAAAAAAAAAAAACCATAAGCTTCATGCTGAAAACTGCCTACTGTGAGGATTTCTACAGACTCATCACTTTGCTGTGACGATCACTATTAACAAAGTAATTGTAATTATAGGGAGTGACAAAAAGTTGGTATTTTTAGGATGTAAAAAATGTCTAAGTGTTTTCTTAGGGTTTGAGCTCTATGTGCTGGTTAAAGCACATGCCTTTGGCAACCAGCAGATCTTTTGTGTAACATAACATCATTTGATTGACAGCAGGAGATTCCTGTATGACTAGTGCATAGCAGCTGCACAAACACTTAACATTACATCTTTAATGCTTTTCCTCAGAAGTTGTTCAGGCAAGGATGGGCATATATATATATATATATATATATATATATATATATATATATATATATATATATATATATATATATTTACAATTTATAATATTTACAGTATCAATTGCTAAGGCTGATGGATTTGATTATTATAATTTTGATTATTATAATGTATTAAATACATGTAAAGTTAACATTAATATGTTTGTTTATAAATTATAAACAAACAATACATTATTTAATAATAGGTTTCTACAATATATTGTTTTTTTTTCATTATGAAATAATATATTATGTTAATGCTACATTATTATAGTTTGATAATACTATATGTTATGTACAGACAGTCACAGAGAATATAAGTGAATATTAATGTTTGTCACAATATATCCACAATATATCCACTGTAAATATTTTTAATTAGACAATTAATAACATATTGGACAATATTTACTATTTAAAATACTTACAATATTTACTGAAGTATCCCTTGCTAAGTACTTTGTCTAAAAATTATTACATATTTTTAGCCCATACGCAAACCTAACATATATATATATATATATATATATATATATATATATATATAAAAAATAACAATTAAGACATGCAAATGCAATTTTGTTTTATTTTAATATTTTTATGAAATATTTTGATATTTTCAAATTCACATCAAAAATGGTTTAAAAAAACTATAACACGTATCTTTATTAATATTGTTGATAATAATTACTACTAATTTAATGACCAATATGCATTAATAAAAGCGTACAAAAAAATAAATAAAAATAAAGTAATATTAAAAATAACAATTAAAATTGACAATATATTAAAAACAACTACATACATAAAATTCTTCTCTTCTTTCTTTTTTAATATTATTTTTTTAATTGTAAGTTTTTATTGTTACATCACAAATAATAGTTTCAAAAGATGAAAACTTTATTTAGGTGAGTTTCAATGCATTTTGTTGGTGTTTATGGCAAAGAGCGACACAAAGGAAAATCAATCTGCAGTCAACCTTGAGGAGTGTTTTAACTAGACAACGACATGGTGCAAAACAAGTAGTGGAGCAGTCGAGTGTGTACATTCCTCCAATGATGACATAACAAAAATGTCTGTCAGCAAACAACATAAATCATCAAGGCCTCTGATTCATTTACACAGAAAAGAAAACAGTCAGACAAGACAGAGCCATGAGGGAAATTAAAGAGAGAGAGACAGAAATGTGTAAAGTAGATGTGAGGGAATGACAGCAGAAAGCAGGAGTGTGTTTGGGAAACGGTGATGTAAGAATCGCCCTCTGCTGGTGTAAACCAGAAGCAACATGTTCCCGTCTCTCTCCACAGACCAGAGCTCAAGTCTAAAGAGTTTTCTAGCGTGCGTATGTCTGTACCTGTCAGCAGAGACACCCTGTGGAAGGTGCCGTCCAGCTTGCTCAGGAGGATGTGGACGAAGCTGTCTTTGGAAAGCTGACCGGCGTCTTTCGTGTTCTGATCGTACACCACCACCTCCTGCCTGCGGCCCAGGTCCACCTTCAGAGCACAAACACATACAGGAACCCATTAGCAGGATGGCACAGTAAGCTGAGTGCAAACAGATATCTGACTATTTTCAAAATATAGCAAAGCTGGTATGATGACAAATTGCAAAAATAACAAAATAGCAAAAATAATATTTATAAAATATAATATGTACAAACATATGATTATAATATAATAAAATATAATTATAAATATTTATTACATTTGATATAATGTATATAATCAGATATACAAGTAAATAGCCATGATTCTTCATATAAACACACACACACACATATATATATATATATATATATATATATATATATTAGACCACAAAACCAGTCATAAGGGTCAATTTTTCGAAAATGAGATTTATATACATCATCTGAAAGCTGAATAAATAAGCTTTCCATTGATGTATGGCTAGGATTGTTAGGATTGGACAATATTTGGGCGAGATACAACTATTTTAAAATCTGGAATCTGAGGGTGCAAAAAAAATCTAAATATTGAGAAAATCGCCTTTAAAGTTGTCCAAATGAAGTTCTCAGCAATGCATATTACTAATCAAAAATTAAGTTTTTATATATTTAAGGTAGGAAATTTACAAAATGTCTTCATGGAACATGATCTTTACTTAATATCCTAATGATTTTTGGCATAAAAGAAAAATCGATAATTTTGACACATACAATGTATTTTTGGCTATTGCTACAAATATACTTGTGCAACATAAGACTGGTTTTGTGGTCCAGGGTCACATATATACATGTATATATATATATACACTGCTCAAAAAAATTAAAGGAACACTTTGAAAACACATCAGATCTCAATGGGGAAAAATATCATGCTGGATATCTATACTGATATGGACTGGGTAATGTGTTAGGAATGAAAGGATGCCAAGATAAATGAAAATTATCAATCAACTGAATTCAAAGACACCCCGAAAATCAAAGTGAAAAAATGATGCAGCAGGCTAGTCCATTTTGCTGAAATTTCATTGCAGCAACTCAAAATGGTACTCAGTAGTTTGTATGGCCCCCACGTACTTGTATGCATGCCTGACAACATCGGGGCATGCTCCAAATGAGACGACGGAGTCTGGGGTATTTTCTCCCAGATCTGGACCCAGGGCATCACTGAGCTCCTGGACAGTCTAAGGTGCAATCTGGCGCCGTCAGATGGACCGAAACATAATGTCCCAGAGGTGTTCTATTGGATTTAGGTTAGGCGAGCGTGGTAGCCATTCAATGGTATCAATTCCTTTATCCTCCAGGAACTGCCTGCATACTCTTGCCACATGAGGCCACCAGGAGCAACCCAGGACCCACTGCACCAGCGTAGGGTCTGACAATGGGTCCAAGGATTTCATCCCGATACCTAATGTCAGTCAGGGTGCCATTGTCTAGCCTGTAGAGGTTTGTGCGTCCCTCCGTGGATATGCCTCCCCAGACCACCACTGACCCACCACCAAACCGGTCATGCTAAACGATGTTACAGGCAGCATAACATTCTCCACGGCTTCTCCAGACCCTTTCACTTCTGTCACATGTGCTCAGGGTGAACCTGCTCTCATCTGTGAAAAGCACAGGGTGCCAGTGGCGGACCTACCAATTCTGGTGTTCAATGGCAAATGCCAATCAAGCTCCACGATGCCGGGCAGCGAGCACAGGGCCCACTAGAGGACGTCGGACCCTCAAGCCACCCTCGAGAAGTCTGTTTCTGATTGTTTGGTCAGAGACATTCACACCAGTGGCCTGCTGGAGGTCATTTTGTAAGGCTCTGGCAGTGCTCATCCTGTTCCTCCTTGCACAAAGGAGCAGATATCGGTCCTGCTGATGGGTTAATGAAAGTCTATGCCCCTGTCCAGCTCTCCTAGAGTAACTGCCTGCCTCCTGGAATCTCCCCCATGCTCTTGAGACTGTTCTGGGAGAAACAGCAAACCTATTGATGTGCCATCCTGGAGGAGTTGGACTGCCTGTGCAACCTCTATAGAGTCAGGTATCGCCTCATGCTACCAGTAGTGATACTGACCCTAGCCAAACGCAAAACTAGTGAAAAACAGTCAGAAAAGATGAGTATAGGGATAAAAATGTCAGTGGCCTCCAGCTTTAAAACCATTCCTGTTTTGGGGGTCGTCTTATTGTTGCCCATAGTGCACCTGTTGTTAATTTCATTAACAGCAAAGCAGCTGAAACTGATTTAAAAACCCCCTCTGCTACTTAACTGACCACATCAATATCCCAGAATTTTAATTGACTTGATGCTATACTCTGATTAAAAAGTGTTCCTTTAATTTTTTTGAGCAGTGTATATATATATATATATATATATATACACACACACACACACACACACACACATGTATATATATATATATATATATATATATATATATATATATATATATATATATATGAATATCATAACATACATTTGAATAATATACTAGACATTACTTAATATTTAAATTAATTAATTAGTTGGTATAATGTTTACAATATTTACTGCAGTATACATTTCTAAAGATTGTGAATATTATAGTACGATATATTATACATATATAAAATTAATATATAATTCATAAATATATAATATATGATTAAACAGTGATTAATAATATATTAGACAATGCTTAATATTTACAATATTCACTGCAGGATTGTGAATATTACATCTGGTATGAATTTTAATTTTAATTCAGATAGATAGATAGATAGATAGATAGATAGATAGACACACATAAGAAAATATTATCTAGTTACATTATTTTATATTCACTAGGTATAATATTTGAAGTTATTTACTCCAGCATTGCTAAGGATTGTGGAAAATATATTATTATAATACAACATATTATATAGGATGAATATTAAAATATTTATACAATATAAAGAATCATATTTTAATAATACATATTTACATATTATTATATCCGTATGGTTGATGGACAATATACTGCATGTTATAATAATAAATATGAATTTACATTAATATGTTTATATAAACAATATATTATTAAAATATGACAGTGTTTACTCAAAACTCACTCAAAAACAAAGCAGATAAATAGTGGAACTGATACAAGGGGAAGACCATTTTTGATTTTGGCCATGCGTGAGTGATTATTGACCGATTAATCAATCTGTCCCATATATTAATCAATCTTTGTTCTGACACTGATTATTATAGTGTATTTATTATTATTATTATTATTATTATTATTATTATTACTACTACTATACTACTATTATAGTGTATATTATTGTGAAATAAATGCATTACATGCTTTTTAAAATGCATTATATTTACATCATTCTTTATAGAATGAAGCAGATAAACATGCAAGAATCGAGAGCAAAGGTGTGGGATCTTCTCATATTCCCGCTCCAAATGCCAATCTTTTGCAGAAAAACACGTCTTTTGCACATAGAGTGGCATTTGCATTAGCACATACATCAGTGCATAAGACTGAATCTGAGTGTGTGTGTGGCGTTTGCCATGCAGTGGGAGCATGAAGCTGTGTGTGTGTGTGCTGCACGCGAGCCCCGCTGTCTCAATGTTGTCAGGCAGTTTTTAATCACATGACCATCAGCCAAAGCCGCTGCAGAATGACTCACTACAATACTGGAGCACTACTGGAGAAAACAGTCAGAGAGGAGAGGAGGGGAGGAGAAACCGGCCCCAGTGACAGAGGATGAAGATGAGGAAAGATGGAGGGATGAGAAGAGGACAGTCATGCAGGAAGCGAAAACACACACAGTATTGGTGATTAAAAATAATGCATCGGAGTGTAGCAACAACTGAAACACATTCACTGGAATACACACCACTGCAATTCTCAATGACTATAGTAAAAACAAAACTATAAAATAAGCCAAGTATGACTTTATTTCCTCTGTGGAAAACGAAAGAAGAAATTTTGAAAACAATCCAATTGGAATGGACAGGAAATGAAGTTTTTAAGCTGTGGACACTGTAAGAAACAGAAATTTAAGTTGCTATTCACTAAAAGTCATGAAAATCTGTTTATTAGCGAGTTTATGAAAAAAAGTGGCGATAAGTGATGCACCAAAATGATTTTTCACCGAAAATGAAAGTTATTATTTATCATAAAGTTAAAACCAAAAATAGTGTTTCGGTAATTTAATTTGTGTAACTGGGTAAGTGAACTCTTCATGCTGTTCAGGGTGTTGTTTTCTCAAATCAGTCTTGAAAATCGTAGAAAAGTTCTTTGTCAACAAGCTGTCTAACACTGTGTCCTAACTACACACGAAGTGACGCTGCGACACACGATAAAAGGTTCCTTTTCCATGTTAATCTGAGTTTTTGTCCTAACCAGCCATGACGGCGACACGCAAAGTTTCTATTTTAAAAACGCTTCTATTTCTGCGACGTGGTGGCTGGAACAACAGCATACAAACTATGACAAGGTACTGATTATGTGGTTTATTCAATGTTAAAAGTGTCTAACATAAGTTTGAATATCAGTTTGCGTGATCTTTATAGCCATACTGAAAGCTACAACAGATAATTTACCTCAGATTTCGAAAATAAATGAAAGCAAACGTACGCTAAAACTGCAAACTCGTAGTTTATACACATAATGTGCATAAACTGTAATGTATCACTGGAGAAGTGCTAGTTAAAAATAATGGATTCGCACAATGACTTCGGACCTCAAAAGCCATTTCAGTTTTTTTTCCCTTCAAAATGTAATTTTGCGTAAAATTATGTGTAAAAACCGAAGAAAAAAAACTAAGAAAAAGATTTTAAAGAATATACTATATTACACTGGAAATGAAAGGACAACTTGAGTGCATTGTATTGCATTGCGAAATATTCCTGCAGCGTGCTGAATATTTAAAAAAATATATATAATCTACACAGACAGAATATTTTTTGCTGAAATTTCAGTGCATCACTAATAACGACTGATTTGTGAATGAATCATTCTTTTGATTTGGATCTTTGAAACGAATCAGTTACACAAAGCTGATTTGAATTATTCGTTTTTTCAATGATTCAACCGTGAGAATGATTTAGAGTGAGAATTTTCATTTTTTGGGGTGTATATGATGAGGTCCCTCCATTTCTGAAGTGATTTGTGTTGTTATTGTTATAGTTGTGGTGTGGACTTCACTATTCTCACAAAATTAGAATGATTATTAAAACTTCATAGTAAAAGTTGTCATCATAGTTATCGCTTTATCGACTAAAAAACATTATCTGACCATTACATAGCACGAAATCTATCTTTAAATAAAAGGTTAAATCTTACTTAACCTGACCTTTATTCTAAACAGACTGACTTGGTTTCAAATCCACATCAATGGACTTCAGTCAATTTTATCTACAGTATAACTTTATCATATTCCCTTTCATTCAAGTAAAGCTGAGCTTTGGACTTCGCAACACATTATATTGATCATTTCATTTAGAAATAGCACTGCACAGCCTTGCAAATACAGGCTGTATCTAAAAGCAAGCAAGAAGGATGAGAAGATGTACGTGTGAGAAACCAAAAGTCTGTGTGTGTTATACCACGACACCGTCAGCTTGGCAAAGCGCCCAAAAGGTGGTGTCACCTGCTGAAGGTCGGCCGTGGTGGAAGATTACCGTGTTTCCCTGCCAGCTCAACTTCACTGATTGCGAAAGTTAAATAATAGCACCACAGTCCTGGTTTTAAAGGGCCTGGAGAACATTTACACCTATCGCTCATTTACCTTGAGCGATTACGCAAGTGAAGCTTAGCTGTTAGATAAGGTATTAAACTGAGGCTATTGATTGACAGGGGATGGTGAGAAACTAGGCCCTGTCTGTCTCTCGCAAGCCCCTCCCCTTCTTTACAAGGTGTTCCACATTAATTGGATGAAGGCTAAATCTAGACGGTGACATCATCACCTGAGGATTATGGGCTCTTGTGAAGGACTGCTGAAGCCTGGGTCACCTATTGGGCAAACACGAATGCTGCCACATTCACACCTGTGACTGCGTTGTCAACTGTTTTTTTTTTTTAACAATAAGTCCAGGTCAACAATCAAAATTGCAGACAAATTAGTAATTGTGACGTACCGTTTTCTTTGAAATGCCTTTAAAATCTAGTTAAAAAGATTTGATATTTTACACTGGAAATGGAAGGTCAAATCGAGTGCACTGCATTGTGCGATATTCATCACAGTGTGCTGAATATTTAAAATATATAATGGCCTGTATAATGTATGATATGTTATTTTATTTATTAATTATTTCAGACAATAAATATATAATGTACTGTATGATGTAAAATATTTATATTAGTTATTTTTAAACATTAAACATAATGTACTGTATAATGTACAAAACTGATTCTTTTATTTATGAATTTTAAACAATAAATATATAACATACTGTAAGATGTATAATGTTATTTTATTTATTTTAGACAAAAATATATAATGTGCTGTATGTATAACATTTGAGTTATTTTTAAACAATAAGTATGTATTGTAATGTATTGTATAATGTATAATATTGATTATTTTATTTATTAATTGTAGACAGTGCATTGTATAATGTATAATATATTGTTTATTAATCATTTTAGACAATTATATTTGTTAATCATATTAACAATAATTATATTTATATTTTTTTATAATATTTACAATAATTATATTTAATTATATACCAAACAATGTATAATGTTTATATATATATTTTAAATGATAAATAATGTAATGTATAATGTATAATATCAATTTTATTTAATTATTCTAGAGAAGAAATATCTGATGGACTGTACATTGTATAATATCTATTTTTTATTAAGACAAATATATAAAATACTGTAAATAATAAATGTATATTATGTATTTAAAACAAACATATAATGTACTGTATAATGTTTACTATTTTCTTTTTTAAAACAATAAATAATGTACTATAATAGATATGTATAATATCTATTGTTTTCATAAAAATAATAAATATATGACTTCTTATTTTTACACAACTTTTCACTCAGATAAGATTGCAAGAGTACATCTATTGGAACTATAAAGTTGTAATAAAATACAACTATAATACTGTTGTAGATCATTCTGGTGTTCCATGCATACAGAAATGTACACAATGTGATTAGCACACAGTACAAATTGCATACTGAAGAATTATTAAAAATAGTATGGTAATATGCTATTCTGAACATAGCCAGAGACACCTTGAAAATCTTGTCAGCAAATTCTATGGGGTTGTAATTAGGTACCCACTTATTACTAAACAAAGCCATAGAGAGGCTCAGTAATAGTTAGGTGTCACCCACAAAGACGAGCGTGTCAAATAGCTACATTTTTCAAGAGCCACAGGATGGTCCCAAGGTCACCCAACACATTCAGATCGTTTACATGCTGTGACATCAGCAGGATTTTTAAAAAAAAATGGCACGTTCGATTTCTATTTGTGTCACCTGCCGGGGCTTATGTGGACACATGTATTCTGAGACCGTTTGACCAGTGCCATTCACTTCGTGCCTGTCTCATTTGTTATAATTTAACTTGTTGACAAGTATGTCCTCTGTCCCTTCACACGTTCAGTAGGCACATCAGCATTTAGTCAACAACGTAGTAGTCATTTTTCACATCAAAACTACAGGAAGCTACAGGATAGCAAGCTACTTACAGCTTTTTGGTGTGTTGTTGCTCAAGTTAGGTTTAGTAAATAAATAATTGTAATTTTTTTTCCAAACAAGAAATGCATAGTGTAGCGTAAAATGTGATATCTATTATTATCAATGTCAGTGTTGAAAAGTTAGTGTCATTATCCTACTCAAATTAGTTCAAATTTTGTTCATATACAATAATGTCAGTGCAGTTTTATTAATAATATTACTGAAAATGAATTTACTTCAAACCAGTTTTAAACCAGAAACAATCACATTATGCAATATATACCCATTTTTTGAATTCCTGTAATTTTGCCATCTTTTTCCTTGATTCTGCATTGAGCAATTTGTAAATAAAACCGGAAGGAGTTTGATTATATTTAAAGAATGTAATACAGCATTGACGCACTGAAATAAAAGAGGTGAAAATTTCCGTTTCTGATCAGCATACTGACTTCATTACTCAATGACCCAAATTTAAATACCAAAACTTTATTTATGCAACACTACTTTAGGTTTGGGATATGACGAGACCTCTAGATTTTAGGGGACAACTGTCCCAAAGACTTACACTCAAAAAGGAACCCATGCCAAAAATGACATCAAAATATCAGAGACTTAAGAGTAGGCTCATTTGATTTAGTCACTACCCACATCAAGCTAGCAACTCCCACAGACAACACTAGCAACCACATAGCAACGCCTTGCATCACCCTATTATCATGCCGACAGGTTTTGCATGTACAAGCACCACTGATGTTTTCTTTGGAAAATATACAACTCTATTCATTTCTATATGTGATTTTTTTTTAAAAGGTAAGGTTCTACAAAAAGTACAAGATAAAGGCCTGGAGAATAAGCTTCCTGTCTTTGTTCAATCCGTACATCCTTAAGATCTGCCTATTCGGCTGTCTTCGCTCTGGGCGACCGCATAGCCATCTGTCAGTACCAGCTCAATGGAACATTCAGCAGCACAGATTACCATAAGCCAAGACTGTTCGTGGCTGTAGAGGAAGTCCTGCTCCTGTACCATTGCACTCTATCTACTGCACTTAACACTGACCCATTTACAATGCAGGCCAGGCAATCGGTGCATATGGTGCCTTCCGCTGATGTAATCTGAAATGGGCCGAACACAGAGCCATGGGGGACCTCGGCATTATCTCAGTGTAGATGTGTGCTGCTCATCCATTAATACCCTCTTTCACTTCCTTCCTTTATTCGCACTCACAATGGACCACACTGGTGGCCTTTGGTTGCGGTGATGTCGTTACTTTCAGCTCACACATCGATGCCACAACTACTGGCAATGGCAGCTGTCCAAAGCAGTGGGTGAAGGGGGTAGGGTTTTGTCTAGATCCTGCGCTAGTCCCGTAGACGATTTGCACGTGCTCTGCCAGTGGCCACACTAAAGATTATGATGTCATGCCCATCCAATAACAAAGAGTTTCCAGAATTCTCCCCATCCCACCTCCCCCCACTTACACCCAGATAGCTCCAGCTTTATCCAGGACTTGCATTAATCACGAGCGTTATCCTCTTTACTGAGGGAGATAATAAAAGCCACACAGCCTCTAGGCTCGGCTATGGAAAGAAATGGGGAATGCAGCAAAATAGTGACCCAAGAAAACAGTGCCACTCTGTTAAGTACAGATGGAACTGGTTTTGGCCAGCAGATCCGAATCAAAGTGCCCATTTCTTTTGGAAACAAATAGCACACAAAGGCACAGGCCTGACATGCTTAGGGCAAGCACCATATTACTGTTTTTGTTTTTATTGTTTTTTTTTTTTAAATAAAATAAAATAAAAACAGATACATTTGAAACATGGTGTATTAAAAGAGGTACCCAAAATATCAAGAGGTGATGAATAGTTATGTATGTGAGGATCATGTAAATTAATAGATAAGACAAACATTAGCGTCTAAGTTTGAAATGGGTCCGGAAGTCTTACTTGCAAACCCAGAGACAGTTAACATCTTACAAATTGTTAGCCAAGCTATTTTAATGGCAAAGATAGAGGGGAATGACACCAACTCACAGCTGCAGTAAAAAAAAAAAGAGAACCAGAAAAGCACAAGGTGAACTTCATGCATGACAGGTGTGCCACTCATTCGTGAATCTGAACATGAGGAACCAACAAAATACACTTCATGAACCAACAATCACAAAAGCAAGCAATATCTATGCCCTCAAAGAGAGTAGGCTCATTGTAGTCTTTCAGTTTTCATTAGTGGTGTGACTGAAAATCGCATTGCATTCCCCCATGTGGCACAATTTTTTTCGGGAAGCGAGGTGCGCAATAAAGGTAGATCAGTCTTCGACATTGACCTCATCAGCTGTGGCATGGAGTTTTACGTAACATCTGTCGGTGGTTGGATTTCCCCCTAAGAGTTCACAGAGTGCCTAAAAATATAAAGACTTGGCATACCAGTCGGGCAGGAAAAATGATGTCATATTCGATGTAGAAGTCATGGAAAACTCAAGTCTCCTATTTCAGAGCCTCTGATAACCAATAAGCCTATAGTGGTCCTTCTAATTAAGAAATGCTAGCTGCTAGCCAGAGACCCTTGATCCAATCTGACCTTCTCAAACATTTTCTTCAACTTCAGACTGACTAATACACCTAATTATAAACTCATTTATATGAGGAAGTGTCAAATACTATACATGCATGCATATGAAATTGCATTCTATACGGCATATGTTGCACATTGGTGCCAAAACAGGGACTCTTTAATGGGAGTTCACAAGTAAACATTAGATCATTATAATACTGTGCAATGACACGGTTGTGAAGTCCACACAAAACTATCAGCATTGTAAACTGGACCCTTCAAAGGCTCGCAGCTGTCTGCGTGAAGACATCAACCTCCTTACTGATGCCACCGATAGTCCCCCAATTTCTAGATTACGTAAACTAGCCACATGCTCTCTAAAACACACACTTGATACCTTGACCTTTCCGTTGGGTTGGAGGAGCTCGGTAACTGACACCTTGTCCTGCTGAAGCCTTCTCTTGACCAGTTTGGAGCAGCAGACGTTGACGGCACCATGCACATGCGAAGCGTTGTACTCCGAGAAAGTCCGACTGTCGATGACCAGCAATCGCCCAGCTCCACGTTGCAGAAGGCCCGCTAGGCGCTTGATATCCATGGCACTGCGACGACCCTTCTCCCCCGCCATGGAGGTACCCAGAACTCTTCTCTGGATGAGGGTTGCGCACAACGACAACCAATGCAGAGGCGGTGGATCAGTGATGACAAAATCACTGCCGCGGGTCACAAAGAGACATCAAGGTGCACATGGCATCTGGGGAAAAACAAAGGCAACAGTTTTTATTGTTTTATTTTAGAGAGCACTTTGTCAACAATCATAAACAAGGCAAGGCGAATCTCATTTAGTCTTTTCGTCACATAGTTCCTTATTCATTGTTTCTTCTAAGGAAAAACTACGCTGAACAAAAACAAGTTTGTTCCTGCTTGTTCTTTTCAGCATATGTGCAAACACTAACTGTCAGAGCAAATACTGAAATTTTAACATACTGAGTGAATGTTAAAAAAAAAGTCACAAACATCTTTGGACCCGAAACACACTCTACAGAAGCACGTGAAAGGAAATTTTTCTAGCTACGAAAACTCAATATCATTCATTGTTGGGTAATTGACTATAGTGACTAAGCAACTATATTTTAATGAAATTACTTCACTAATTAATATTTGAAAAATTTTTTTTCGTCCAATCAATGTCATGTGGTACAACCAAAAAACAACGAACATAAAATAGGAAATTATTTAATTAGCATTGTCAAAAGTACAGACTTCAGTAATTTTCAGAAATTTTAAAAAGTTCTACCACCACTCAGTACTTTTGACAACACTATATATAATAGTATAAAAGTCAATAATTCTCTTAAAATATCAGATAATTTCACCTCTTTATGATTAATCAAGGTTAGTTGATTGTAAAATGTCATGTGGTGTGACTACCCAAAAACGTAATGATATGTATCAATTAATAATGCATGATTTGTAATTTTTAAGTACTTTTTTCCTTGAAAAATATATATATTTTTTTTACTTTTTTGAAAACAATAATTGATAATGACGTAAATAAATTTGTTGTTACATTTTACTCAATGGTTACATACCAAAGTTTTGGTAAGATATTACAATAATGTCCCATTAAGTTAACCTTTGTCAATGCATACTAGCAATACATTTGTTCTAATGTTTATAAATCTTTTTAACTTTAGTAAATAAAAATACAACACTGTTTCATTTTAGCTCAGGTCCATTAAGTAATATGAACAAAGACCAATTTTGACTTTGATTATGCATTAGTAAATGTTGAAATCAATATTAACTAAGATTAATAAATGCTTAAGAAGCATTTTTCCATTCTTAACTCTTGTTAACTAATTTTAACAAATGGATCCGTATGGTAAGGTGCTACCAAAGTTTTTCTGAACAAACATGTAAATACATATACCGTTCTTTAACCTCTGACAGTTCTTTAAAATTGCTCTTTTAAATGATTTTTCTTTCGGTTCATAATGAATGCACTACAATCTCAGCGCTGATAACATTCATTATTGTAAGCTAATGTAAACGCTTTCTATAGTCATTTTTTCTCTTTCAGACCAACTACTGTCATTGCTGAGCAACAGTGGGAGGAGAAGCTCGCTTAGCAAGTTCATTTAATTAAATGACCTGTTTATAGCTAGCAATCTGAATAATAACACATCTAGATTCATGGCACATTTAAAGTTAACTTTATAATTTCCTTGAGTATTAAGTTTGTTTTACCACCACAGTGATGCAAAAATACACGTTAAGTATGTACATGGCACAAAGCACTTGCAATTCAAGGGCCAAGCATTCAAGTCGGCATTTGCGTATGTTTCTGGCCTTAAAGACACTAATGAAACAGGAACCACCTGTGTTAGTGAGTATGAAAGCCAGCTGCAGCCCAAGCAGCATCTGCTGCCACATGAAAATCTTCAATAAATTCATCAAGTGCCTCCTCTCATATATTGCCAGATATCATGACAGCTATTCTTACCTGTTCAAAGAAATAAACAAATGGACGAACGCAAATAAAGACCTCAAATGCTAAAGTATGAAGATAGATTTACTTAAAATGTACTGTAAACAAATTTGCTATGATAATTAATACAGTAGAATAATATGTTATATTATGTGGTAAAATATTGCATTTTGCGTAAATCCTTTTTACCACCATAAATAACCAACAAACTAATGAGGCCATAATGAACCTGTATACAGTAAAAATATATTTTTTTAAAGTTACAAATAAAACAAAGATTATTGAACTACATTTTACAAGCAAATACTATTTCAGGTTTTGTGTCAAAATGTCACATTTAATGTGTCACTTGCTGTTTCTTTGTAATTGTTTGTCAGATTTAACAATGTCTGAGTGAAAATAGTTTCTACACCAAGGTTTTTCAATCTAGGCTCATGTTTATTTGTATTGTGTATTTTATGAATGGCAATACTGATTCAAGCTCAGCAAATCTTGATCAGTAATATGCGATCCATTTCATACTGACCCTGTTTATATTACAGCTAGACAGGATGTGACGTTAGGAAACTGAACCAATACAGATTATGTAACAAGCCTGGAAAAAATGTCTCATTTATAGCTTCGGCTGCAAGGATCATATATATATATATATAGTCTTTTTGATAATCTTGTTATTGCAGAAGCACATTTAGCCTAAATATTCCACTTGGCAGACTGAACACAGTTTTATATATTCAGTGTACGTGCATCTGTGTTGGAGGAAGGCATGTGTGAAGGAGGGCGAGCGATTGTTTATGGCTGGATGAGTGGGGCGATGTTTTGATCAGGCCTGAAAGAGCAGGAACTGCTTGAATATGCAGTGACCTTCTGAACGCTTCAATCTCCACACTGCTCACTCTATTACATTATGCAGAGCGAAAGACTAAATCAAGAAGAGGGAAATATTCGTTTGCACTGCAGTGGGTTCAAATATTCATAAAACCTTATGACTAGAAAGCCCTCTTGCAGTAAAATACAGCCGTTTATCCAAGAAAAAATGGTTGTGGCTGCAACCCATACAATGCTTTACTGTGTTTATCATGATGTAACAGTTTCATTCTAAAAGGATCGTTCATGCACAAATTAAAATCTATGTCATTTATTCACCTTCGTATGCAACACAAAAGAAGATATTGTGAAGAATGTGTCAGCTGTTCAATGAAAGTCAATGGGGTCCAAATTCTTTTTTTATGTGTTACACAGACAAACAGGTTTGGCATTATGATTTTATTCAGACAAAACTATGGTTAACATTGTAAAAAACAAATATCATAGTAGATGATCAAAGTGCAACATAATATCAAATAAAATTGTTCATGCAAGTTGATTCCTCTAAAGTCTACCCTCCGCCACACTAGTCATAAATAAAACATGGTGTTGGCTGGCTCCCTCGTCCTCTCTCTTACTAATGGAAGCTTAACCACACCAAAAGTGAAAGTGGAAAGAGGTAACCTTTCTTCTCCAACCGGACAAACATGTCACTCTGTGACAAAGTCTGTTGGTTTAGAATTGATGCCTTTGGTGGATGACTTTCATGTAATGAGTTTTCTCAAAAAAAATGTCTTGCCGATTACCACAACAGAGCGCATTACGGAGCGTCTAAGCAGAGATGCATGCCGAATGAAGACTATCAAGACTGTGGTTAAGGTTAAGCAGGTGATCAAGATAAGCTCTTCTCTAACTGCCAAGTGCCAGACTGTAAGCAAAGATTTGGGCATGTAACTAGCTTTAATTCTGTTTTATTTTGTATTTTTAGTTTAAATTACGATGATAGTTTAAAGTAGTTTTAATGGTCTGGACCAAAAATAAAAAACATTATTAAGAACATCTTATTTTATTTTATGTTCCACAAAAGAATGTCATACAGGTTTGAAACAACATCAGGGTGGCTAAATGCTGACATAATTTTACCATTCTTTAGGAGGTAAATTATCCCTTTTATAATAAAACATGAGCTGTTGCTGGTTGTTTTACATGGTCGCTTAAATTCTAAATGTTTGGTTCTTTTTGATAGAATACACAACAATACAATAGTATAAAAAAGTGGTACATTAATTAAATCAGTCCATCCAATATTGAGTGAAAATACAAAAAACCCTGATTTGTAACCAACTTTTATTGAGTTTTTGTTTGTACTAGGGCACATTTATTTTTTATTTCTTTGTTTTTATTTTACTTAATACAATTTCAAAAAACTATAAAAACTATAAAAATAAACAAAAAAAAAATACACAAAAACATTAATCCAGTTTTACTGTGTTAATTTTATTTTAGTGCATATTTATATTTTGTTTATTTTCACTCAATTGTAAATGTTTCGTTTTTATTTTACTTAAAAAAAATGTTGAATTGTTTTTGTTTTGTTTTCATAAAAACAAAAAAACAAAACTGAACAAATTTGAATAAATAAACAATTTTAGCACACAATGTTTAGTTTTTGTTAAATTGCAAATGTTTTTTTTTTATTTTACTTAAAACAAAAACACTATGATAGAAATACGTAAAAATTAAAAACTACAAAAATTCCTTTCTTGCAAATGTTTTTTTTTTTATTATTTTACTCAATAATAAACTGGCAAAAAAACTAATGAAAAGAAAAAACTAAACAAAACAAAAAAAAACATTTATAGTTTTAGTTTTTGCTTCTATTTTGCTTAACAAAAATAAAAAATATCAAAAATACAAAAAAACCCCGAAGAATGTGCTTGCTTGCAAACGTGTTTGTTTTTATTTGCCTTAACGAAAATATTTGCTTTAATGCTCCTTTTCGTTTTTGCAATAGTTTTTGTTGACTATAAAAACCTTGACTGTTGGCTGCTTCACACTTTCACATTTTTACTTTGCATCTATCTCTCATTGCTGCTGCATTGAGGGAGGGTGATGCTGCGACGCTCAGATATCTGCAGCGCCATGCAGAAATCAGCAGAGAGAGACTGAAACACACACACACACAAACACACACACACACACACAGACTCTCAAACACACATTCATACATAAATACTCATACATTCTACATAAAGCACTTATGCAATATAAAACAAAACAAGAAAAACAAGCATTCCAGCAGCACATTTGAGAACATAAACAAATGCACACTCGCAATCTCCATTTCACTTCACACATCCAGTGTTGCTCTCCAAACAACTGCAAGTCAAATAATCATCCCTCAGTTTCATAATGAAACAGCTCGTTTTCACGTCACGTCCACATAAACAAACCCAGCGCGGTACGAGCGATGCTGCCAGAGGACCAGCCTCACACGACCAGCAGCATCCCAACATGGACGCTTTTGTTTTGATTGCATTCCCAGTCGCTATAACCCGCATCTCACCAAAATGCAAACATGCGCAGGATTTCAACAAGCCACCAGAGACCCCAACCTCCTTACCATCCTTCGCTCTCTCTAATCACTCCACAGGAAAGATGTTCAGCCACACCTTGGAGAAAAGAAACCCCTCTGTAACCTCTCCTGCAATCGGCCGATCGATAACATGACAACAGCCCCCCTGTGGGCCGCAGGATGAGATGGTGAAGTGGAGGAACGTCAGAGCATAACAAGGCTGACGCTGCATGTGTCTAATGGCGTTCCTTCTGCTTGACAACTCCGAATGCGGGGTGGAGGGGGGGGGGGGGGGGTGGTTGGCTGTGCACTGCAGTTTGACATCAAGAGAAGCTGTGTATTCTCTCGAGACCAGCATTATTATGCACTATTATTTAGTATTCACACCTGTCGTGCATTTTCCGAGATGACAAGGTGTGGCATGGTTATTTTTCAGTTGCATCGACGTTGCATTCATGCATCTATATGGATACTGTACTTCCTGGAAAACACCAGCATAAACAGTGGTGCAAAGTGCTGATGTGGAGACGGATGGAGTGAGATTACACTGTTGCCATGGCAACTGAATTTAAAAGCGGAAAAGGAGGAAAAATTTGACTGGGCGAGAGCAGAAGAGAGGAGAGGAAAGAAACACTCCAAACAGCCAGCGAGAAACACTCCAAACATCTGTTCTATTGATTTCCAGGGATTTGATGCTACTTCCGAGACGCATGTCAGGAAATGACACCAAAAAAAATCTAGTTGAAAGAGGTTTTTTTTTAGCTGACACTGTAAAAAATGATTTTTCTAAATTGTAAACAGGGTTATTATAGTAGTTAACTATAATAACCCTGTTTACAATTTAGAAAAATCATTTAACCATTTAAACTGTAACTAAAACCATTAAATCCCATTTTAATTACTTAAAATAAAATAACAATTAACTAAATAAATAAAAATAAAACAAAATATATATTAAAAAAATTCAGCAACAACGTTTCTCATTGGAATTTTGGTTAGCTTGATTTACTAAAATAACTAAAATGTAATATGTAAAATTAATAAAAACTAGGGTATGTATATTTATATATATATATATATATATATATATATATATATATATATATATATAAACACACACACACACACACACACACAATGGGCTGACAGATATATATCTCATGCGATATGCATGCGCATCTTGTCAGTAAAGCCGGTTCCTTGATTAGCGGTAAATCTCCATCACCTGTTTTCAAATGGAGCGGCGTTTAATACACGGAGCCGTAGATCACTGACAAGCTACGCGATATCGCTTTCATTATCGCAGATGAATCGCCTTCGATAATGAACACGATATTGCGTAGCTTGTCAGTGAACTACGGCCTATATACGCAACAAATTACATGATACTAAAATAACACTGGTTGTAAATAAAACAAAAGATTACTGAGTACTTTTTACAAGAAATTACTATTTCAGTTTTTGGCAACACTTTATTTTAAGGTGTTCTTCTTACACGTTACTTGTAATTACTATTACAATAACAATCAACTATGCATAATTACATGCAAGTAACCCTAAGCCAAACCCTAACCCTAACCATATAGTAAGTACATGTAATTACTATTATTCAGTATAATTACATTGTAACAACGACACCTTCAAATAAAGTGTAAACCTGTTTTTCTACTTGCAAATTGTTATGTTGTAATTATTTGTAAAACATTTCCTAGCAATTTCTGTGTAAAAGTGTTTCAACGTAAAGGCTCGTTCACACCGGGACAATAATGTTAAAATAAAATGTTCAAAGTGTATGTATACACAACTATGATTGTAATGACAACAGAAACAATTTCTCTTTGCGTTTTTGAAAGTTTCATGTACAGACAACATTGTCAATCCCTGTTCACATGGACCGCGAAAACAACTAAAAAAAATGCCGTATTAAGCACTCCAGGCCAGTAGCTGACGATGTCACTTAGTAAAGAAACAATACACACCTGCACATACACACATTTCCATAGACTGAACCATAGACTGTAAAAAAAGATGGACAACGCGTCTCCGCTTCCTTCCACTATATAAAGTGAAGCCAATGCATCTCAGTATGGCCGCTGCCATCTTGAGTAAATGACGCCATTTGGAGCCCGAGTCTGCGCAGTAGAGTCGTGAGGTGGAGCCGCGGAATCAAACTCCCACCCAAACTCCCGCAGACCCAATCAACAATAACGACACTCCCCGTTTTTATAGCATCAAATTACTAGCTAAAATCAAACTTATCACAAAAACAAACAATTGAACATATATCAGCGTGATAACAACTACCTTAAATGACCAAAAACATATTTCGGAAAATTGTATTGGAAGTGTAATTTATTTTTTTATTTTGACTTAAGTCCCATTTGTTTACATGGAGAGGGTGGGGTTTATGACCTGTACTGCAGCCAGCCACCAGGGGGCGATCAAAGAGCCCGCAGCTTCACTTTTAAACTCGAGTGAGACACACCCGGACTGAACACATAATACGCACAGGCATGACGTTACTGTTTACACAAATTCATGTTTTATGTTTTTGTAGTTTACATGGAGGAGATAATGGTATCATTTTCAAATACCTGTTTTCAAAATTTTGCGTTTTCAGGCCCCTAAAAAGCTTTTTTTAGTGTAAATGAGCACCCAAAACACATAAAACGTTTTCCGTTTTTAGTTGTGTAAACACCTGGTAAATCTATGACAATAAGGAGATTCTCACCACAACTATAACGTTAATGACAGCGGAACAATACCATTGGAATCACTTTCAGAACAATTTTTTTTTTCCAGATGATAAATGATAAAAACACTGACAGCCAATCATAATCTAACAGACTTCAAAGAGTTTGAGCATTTAAAACGGCAGATGACAAAACTGGCACGTTTACTAATAATAAACAGAAATGTTAATGCCTATTGGCGTGTCGACACTAATATAGTTACTGTTATAGTTATCATGTTTGTTGTGTAGGCTTTAAATCCTAAAACGATGATTTTCAGTGCATGACAGCCAAACAAAGAGAAGCACGTCTCTATTTAAAGTGACAGCGATTGCTTTATAATGACAGACTGCACCTGAACAGCTGTGAACAAACATCGCTGAATGGAGGAAAAAGGAAAGCAAAATATCTTAATCCGGGTTATTCATTAACTGTATGGATGACATCACTTATTTGGACTCTGTGCC
Organism: Tor tambroides; assembly: GCA_021397915.2. Lineage (NCBI taxonomy): Eukaryota > Metazoa > Chordata > Actinopteri > Cypriniformes > Cyprinidae > Tor > Tor tambroides. Next base: position 4,250 of record JAFVLL020026956.1, on the reverse strand, counting down.
ATATGCACGATGATGCAGAGCATTGTTCTTTTTGAGCCTGCATGCATTTGTTAATCATTGTTGCAGTGATATCATCTGTTGTGATGAACTGGATTGGGTAAACATAGGCTGATCTGTGTTTTACACTATGGCACAAGAAGGTTTAGTTTTAAATCACAAAAATATATCACATTTCAAATCAGTATATCCCAAATGTTTTCCTTCTGAGACAAACTATAACCATGTGTGCTCACTCAAACCATCACCATTGTAAGAAAACCCTCAAGATCTCAGTAAGATCAGGCAAGCTCTCGCAAACCCCCTTGTTCTCCATCCGGTGTAAATCTCAGCACTGGCTCAGCTCTGCAGGGGTCTGAACACTGACAGCCTGAGATTAATGCTCTGATCAGAGCCGGAATAACGCACACTACTACCCTGAACCCCCACATCCGTCTCCAAACCTGTCTTAGACTCATGCTGCAATATGCCACTGTAGAAACTGATGCAGCATTTAATGAATAGTTCAAATTTTCCCCTAATTATTTTATTAAATATCATCTATCTATCTATCTAGAGACTATTTATAAAATAATAATGCTAATTTGCATACTAGAGAATGTCTACATTGGAATGTATCTATTATTAATAATTAAAATATATTGATTATTAAAATATATAAAAATAACAAATATTATAATTGTTGTAATTTTAATAGAAGTTAAAGGGGGAAAATATGTAAATATAAAACAACATTATATTCAATATTATTTGTTATATTGTTATATTATAACTAATAACAATAATAATAACTAATATTATTGTTATTGTTAATAATAATGATCAAAATAAATAACATGTTTTATGCATTACAATATTTGTCATAGTCTATATTATGATGTTAATATCAATAATAATAATTTAGATTCTATTATTAATACATACATACACACACACACACACACACGTATGTATATAAAATAAAAAGTATTTTTAATGTCTCATAAATTTGATTCATGTTATCAATTTCAATATGATCAAAATGAATATATACATATATACATACATGCATACAAACACACACGTGTGTGTGTGTGTGTGTGTGTGTGTATGTATGTATGTGTATATATATATATATATATATATATATATATATATATATATATACACACACACACACATAATAATTAGACCTAATGATCAAAATATATAAAATCATCTGGTATATACACTCTAAAATATTTTATATATTATAATGTTAATATCTATTTTAATAATTAAAAGATTTTGTTGTTGTTAAATATTAAAAAGTGTGTTTACTGTTGTTGTTATTTCATTATAATATCAAAGGCTACATTTTTACTACATTATAAAAATAATAGCAACATATTAATGATCAACATATAATTAATGATCAAAATAAACAATATATTACATTAAAATATGTTACCATAGATAAATAGTAATGAATGACTGTTTATTGTTGTTTATTAATACATATTAAAAGTGCTATTGTTATTGTAAGTAAATAAATAAATAAATAAATACGAAAGAAAGAAAGACATTATTACAGGGACTGGAAATCCTTCATGTAAATCAAATGTTCTCTATAAGCCTAATGCTGGACTATAATAACAAAGCTCCCAGACTCCATCTGTGTACATGCTGCAATGTATACATATAAGACAAGCCTCACTCAATTCAGAAGAGAAACAATCCTGTAATTCTTATGCACGAGCACACAATAAATTCTGAGCGACTGATAATCCATTATCACCACAGTCTGTCTGGCAGAAGATGTCATTGAGGCACATTGTTGCCCTCACACAGACCAGACACTAGCGGTCGACACACGCCAGTACGTCCATCGCAAAACTACAGCCGCTCTTTGCCTCTCATCAAATAAAGCCATATGCACGGTCTCAAATATCAATCCGCCCCTTTCACAGCCCGCGCTCACCTCCGTTTGCCCTGTTCCCGAGTGTTTCAGCTGCTCTCCATGTAGGGCGCTGCGCTCCGATGGGAAGCCATTCGCCAGCAGACGTCACTAGTGTATACTAATCATGAGTCTGGATGAGTCCGGACTGCTGTCACATGCGAATAAAACCATCAAAACCTCCTCATTCCCCCCTCTCGCATCTGGGCCAGCGAGCGACGCGGCGGCGAGATAAGCGATAGTAGATACTAGCCAGCCGGGAAAACAGAAGGTACACTTAGGCACTATAAATGAACTAAGGATGAGGTCATGGTTCAGGAGGAAAAAAATGTCGTTGACGTCACCGCCAGCCAATGGGAGCGCGTGGCCCAGGGGGTTCGCTGACGTCAGCGCGCTGATCCGCAGATTAAAGGGACACTGAGGTTTTAAAGCGAGCTGCGCGTTAGGGTTTGTAGGTCACCCGCTGGACACGACTTAAAGCTTATACTGAATATTTCGAGGCTTTTTTTATTTTAATAATATATGATAAGCAAATGAACATAAGCATGTGAACTTATTTTAGTTTAATATTAGTCAGATTCAATAGTCAAATCGGCATGCAAATGTTTATTGTGTCGTTCAAATATTATTCGCTGTAATATAAACAACCGTGTAGAACGGCTCTTAACGAGCGCCTTCCTCTGGAGGAGGGAGAGCACTGACAGCGGTCATTTTTGCTCAGTGAAGGTCTGCCATCTAGCGGTAAAATGTAAATTACATTCTTCAGCATATTTCATTTCCCTTTCTTCAGAAAATGTAATTTATGATAGTTTATTATCTTACAGCTGGCACACATGCACAGCATGCAACCTTTTTCTTAAAGTCATGAATATTTCCACCACAATATTGTTTCCATCAAATAAAATATCAAATGGTGTGTTTTAAAGTAGGTGTTGTTAAACTTTTTGATGGCCAGTTGCCTCAAAGGGAACTATATATTTTCAAATAGAAAGACACTTTCGAAAAACAAAAATTAGAACATTACCTGGCGAATGTTCAGTTTCTTTTTCAGACTCGGTTAATGTCTTCTACCCACCATTAAAATAATGATGTATAATAAAGAGAAATATAAAATGTTGAATTCTGATCGGTCTTTTGAAAGAAGAATAGATTTTTGTGAATATTTATTTATTTATTCATACATACATACATACCATATTTCTCTGAACTTTCCCACAGGCCCTCTATAAAAAAATGACTCATAGCTCATTTCACAGCTGATTTCATGTTTCCTAAACACACTTTTAATTGATATTTTCACACTTTTTACATAATTTGACTAACATTGATTGGAAATGCTGCGTAGTAATTTTAGTTTGCTCCTTTGTTTTCTTCTGTCTGCGAAATAAATATTGAAATAATGTTATATCTTTAATTTTCTTATAATTTTCGTATTTATTAAAATGTTAAACTAAATTGTCATAGTTTAATAATTAATATTTTGATAATGTATTTTAGTTTAAGTTGGGTCTGGAACAAGAGTAAAATAATAAAATCTAAAAGACATCTAATAAGGAGCAATAAAAAATTAAATAAAATAAAATATATGCTATTCACTGCCATTTAAAAGTTTTAGTTTGGTAAGATTTTTTTATGTTTTCTATTTGAATATAATTTTAAAATGTATTTTTTTCTTGTGATGCAAAGCTGAATTTTCAGCATCATTACTCCAGTCTTAAGTGTCACATGATCCTTCAAAAATCATTCTCCGGAGGTTGACGTCACGCAATCTAAACTCCCCCATTTTGGCAGGCCACAGGCAATCAGGAGAGCGCCAGAATGGCTGTAGCCTTGGTATCGACAATGGTCGAACAATAATTTAAAAAACAGACTGTTTAGACCTTATAAACCTTACTATTTCAACGGCTGCTGTGCACCAGGATGCCAGAACAGGCAGGGGAAAGCAAAGGGGAAATCATTTTACTGTATTTCTAAGGATCCCGATAGACGACGAAAATGGCTCACTGCAATAAAACGCTAACAGATAAACGCTAAAATGCTAACCAGTACAATTAATGGGCAACTAATGACACCTCATTTGGATATTTTCATGTCTGGGAAAAAATTGGGATTAAACGGGTTAAGATTTCATGACACTTATGATGTCTACTGTACTCACAGTGATATAGCTATGCTGGCTACCTACAAGGACAGCTAGAGTCGATTACGTTAGCTAACAACACAGTTGACTTATCCTTCCAATAACAAGTCAAGTCAAGTTCAAGTCAAGTTGAGCTTTATTGTCATTCCGCTGCATGTGGGGACATACAGTGGAACGAAATGTCGTGCCTCACAGGAC